>PVJH01003996.1:0-132309 GCA_004026705.1 Nesogale talazaci
TGTTCATATAGAATCGATCCGGAGAGAGGAAATGACTACAAGAGATGACTTGCTGCCTCAGAATATCCCAAAACTCCCAGGAAAGGAAGAGGAGCTCTTGGGGATCACTAAGGATGGCCCTGGGAGATTTGCTTCACTTTCTTGTGAGAGAGAATCTGGGGACTGGTGAGACCCTTCCCAAATCACAAGTGAGGACATTTGGTTAAGGATACACCACAAAAGGAGATTTTTCTAGGGGCTTAAGGGAAAAGGCAGACGATTGGAGAACGATAATAGACGTGGACATGTGAGGGTGCTTGACACAGTATGTGTCACAGTATTGTGAAAAACGATGTATTGTGCCCCCAATAAAATGATTTTTAAAAAATGTAAGTAGAACAAAAAAAAAAGAAAGTTCTTTAAAAGTGATAATGGCAGCATCTTTACAAGATGACTTGAAGCAATTAATTTATGGATTGTTATAATATATAAGAACCCCAATAAAATGATAGATTAATAACAAAGAACAAAAAAAAAAGGAGATTATTTTTAACCAGGGGGACATGTGGCATCCTGTTGTTTTTCACCACAAAGTGGCCTTTAGACTCAGAATGACCCCATGTGACAGAGCAGAACTGCCCCACAGGGGTTCTGAAGCTGGAATCTTTAGGGGAGCAGAGTTCTAGAGCTTTCTCCATGGGGGCCTCTGCGTGGATTTGAACAGGAAACTTCTTGGTTAGCAACCAGCATGTAACCGTTATGCTAACAGGATTTCCCATACAGAAAATCAAAGACCACCACCACTGAACCCATGGGCTGGAAGCGCATCCCAAGTCCCACCTGAGGCTTCCCAGATTCAAGTATTTCAAAGCACATTAGCATAGTTAAAGGACTGAGTGCTCTCCAAAAGAAAAACTTTTTCCTCAGCTTTCTCTGGGTTGATTTTGAGCTTTCATTTTTATCTATTTACTTATTTTTACACAATAACCTACTGAGACTGATCTTTATTTTTTCATTTATTTACTTCTTTTTACGCAATAACCTATCGAGATTCCCTTGGAAACTCAACAGTAAATCCCAGTAAAGCATTTGACCATGTTTCAGAGGGAATGAACCATGCTGGAAGACTGGAGTGGCCCACTGGGGCCTCTCACCAAGTGCATGGTGAGTGACCATCTTCCATATTGTCTTAAGCTCTCTCCCATTCAGTCCATTTAGTGGGAGCCTGGGTATTAGTGGAACATGCAGAGCAGAAAGCCTTGCAGATATGAATGAAAGAAACGAGTTTCAGGGGTGCCTGTCTATATTCCCAATTCAAAAAGTTCAGATTCTGGAGGCCTGCTTTACTCTGAGATGTGTATTCATGAAAAATAAATAAATAAATAGCAATTCTACATCCTCAGTCAGGCTGGCTTATAAGTATACTTCATGTAACAAAGCACAGAAAGTGCATAGCTAATAATAATATGAGTAAATAACACAAGGAAAACTCCAAGACACACATCCAACCTGCTTTCACAGTACACAAGACACTACACCTATTTCCCTGCTAAGTCATATCATAGTCCTGCCGTCCCCTTCATGGAAACGATGTCTCTCAGACAGGACAGCGAGCTTCCTAAGTACTGAATATAAGATTAAGTAATGGGCTCAAAATGAAGTATGAAAGAAAGGAAGGAAGGTGTGCTGAGATCAAGATGTTATAGATTCAATTCAATCTATGGGAAAGGCAGGTGTTTTAACATGACATGACAGCTGCCTTCTAATCATCTTCTAGCAGTGTTATGCAGTCACAGACAGAGAAATGGAACCAGGTGCTTGAACAAAACTTCCAATGTGTAAACATGGAATGAGCTCCTTGTCTTTGAAATTTCTAGCACAAAAAAAGAATCTGGCAGGCACTGATGGACTTGAGATTGTAGAATGTGCGCAAGCACCAAAGGACAGCCTTGACGTTGCCTGAGAACGTCCTTCAACCTGGAAGCTCTTTGAGTCTGTCTAAACAGTCATTCAACAGGACACCGGGGATTTATTTGCTGAGGGCAAAAGGCAGAATGAAGGATTCACCGAGGTGTTTCCAATACTGTGGACACTGAAGGAGCCCTACTGACTTTGGGAGCTAGATGTCGAGCTGCTAACCACAAGGTCAGTGGTTCAAACCCTCTAGCTGCTCCAAGTAAGAAAGATGAGACTGTCTGCTCCCATAAGGTTTATCGTATCAGAATCCCTCCCAAAGGTTGCTATGTGCCAGAATCATGGCTCACACATCATTAGCTGTGTGTGGTGATGGGGGTGGCCATCAAGTCAGTTTCAAAATGATGGCACCCGGGAGGTTCAGGGAGGACTGTGCTCTGCAGGGTTTTCAATGGCTGATTTGCGGGGAGTAGATTCAGACCTCCCGCCTTGTGGTTAGCAGCCAGAAGCATCAACAGTTGATGCCACTGAAACTGCTGACTAACGAAACTCCTTAAGGAAAACTCACTTCCAAGCACTGGAACACGTGTGCTACCCTCTTGTTCTCACCCTCTGCCCAACTGTTGCTCCGGACCTAAGCATCTTTGCTCCTCTAGGACAGTGTGCTTTCAATGGCTAGAATGAAGAATACAGGGTAAAAGGAATGTTACAGGAATATCAACAAGAGTAAAGAGATGAGGCCAAGTTAATTGAGTTGACATTCAGAGCAGAACTTTTTGCAGAGGGGGAGATTTCAGTGCCTACCCTTAAGATGTGGTGACAGATAATTGAGATGTTGTACCCTCACTCCTAAAGGGGGAGATGGATACAGAGAACAGGCCTTCTACCGTGGGCAGCTGGCTCTCGTGCACTTATTTGAGCTCAGGTCTGGGCAGAGAATCCCTGCACAGTAGGTTGGTGACACCTTTGTAATGTTTACCTCTTGCTCTCGCCCAGAAAAATCGATGCAGCATCATTAGACAAGTCTCTCAAGGAAACACCTGGATGCTGGCTTTTCATTTTATGAATGTATCTAATCTTGTCTAATTCCTCATTCCTCTGGTGAATTTTAGTAAAGGCTTTGTTTTCCTTTTTGGTCTCTTCTTCCTTTATTCTCTTTGCCACTCCCCATTTTTCTTCCATGCCTCCATCTGTCTCCCTTCTCGTCCTCCTTCTCCAGTCCTGTCTGCCGCCTTCTCTTGTACCTTTGCCCTATTCCTCTTCTCCCCGGCCCTCCCCTTTCGCCGTCCTCCCTTCTGACCCTGAGCACTTGTACTGAGGAACCCCAGCTCTTTCCCTTCTGCATCATGTGTGGCATGCATTTCTCCTCTCACTGCACACATCACCTGAGCACGGAAAGACTGGCAGATGTATGAGTCTGCGTTGTTGGCTGCCACCCAAGTCACAGCAGCCTTCTACACAACGGCATGAAGTCTTGTCTGATCCTGCAGTACCTTCACCATGTTCTGTGGCTGAACGCACTATCACAGGAACCTTGAGAGTCTTCCTCTTTCCCACTGCCTCTCTACTTTATCCACCATGTCCTCTTCTAGGGACTGGTCTTTCCTGACAATGTATCTTAGAGAAGGCATGCCACCCTTGCCTCTGAGCAGCACTCTGGTCTTCTTCCAAAACTGATGTGTCTGTCTGTCCTTTGAACAGTCCATGGGTCTTCAAGTGTTCTTCTCCAGAACCCTAATTCAAATGCATTGATCCCTCTTCCATCTTCTTTATTCAGTGTCCAACTTTCACATGCATATAGGCACTGGAAAATACCATGGTTTAGGTCAGGCACACTTTAGTTCTCAAAATAACACCTTCTATAGAGGGTTTCTGCAACAGCTTTGCCTAATGTAGCACATCTCCTGATCTCTTGAAGATGAGCATTGATTGTGACAAAATCGTGACCATTGCAATGAATTGGATGGCAGTACACAAATTCAAGAATTTTCAAATCATCCCATTCATAACTACAGTCATGGGTATACACAGTGGTTCTCAACCTTCCTTATGCCACTACCCATTAATACAGTTCCTCATGTTGTGGTGACCCTCCAATATCATATTACTTTGTTGGCTACTTCATAACTGTCATTTTGCTACTGCTGTGAATCAGGTGACCCCTGTGAAAGGGTTGTTTGCCCCCCTAAAAGGTCCGTGACCCACAGGTTGAGAACCACTGGTGTAACAGCACAGTGAATTGATGAAGTTTACTGAATCCAAAACTTTAGGTAAATCCTAGAGAAAGCTGGAAACTAAAAACACATTTCTTTTTCTTTTGTAAGTAAAGAAACTGTTCTTGGTGTCTTCACATCTATAACAGTTCTGTCGCATAGTGAGCCTGACACAGAGCAGAAATGTACTCTGGGGTCTCCTAGCCTATCATCCATACAGAAGCGGGTCTGTAGGTCTGCACTGCCAGAGAATCACCTATGGGCTCACACTGCCCACTTTTTGGTTAGCAGCTGAGAGCTTAACCCTTACCCTACCATTTTACCACCAGGGCTCCTTATCAGCGGATAAAGGGGGGAGTCACAAGATGATTCAAGAATTTATAGGCAGATGACTATCTAGGATGATAAAAAGCCCTCTAGAAACCTCGAGGAGTTTACTGTCCATTTTGTAGTACCGTTTTAGTTTCTGGATGCGTGATGTCACAGATGTAGCGCATAAGCATTTGTCGGTTAGAAGCAGACAGTAGCCGTGGTGGCACAGTGCTTACTCATTGGGCTGTGGCCCAAAAGGTGCATGGCTTGAAACCACCAGGTGCTCCGAGGGAGAATGAAGCAGCGTTCTTTTCCCGTAAAGAATTAGAGTCTAAGAAACCCACCGGGGCAATTAGTGCTACCCTGTCCTATAAAGTCGCCAGGAGTCAAACCTGACTCGATGGCAGTAAGTTTAAAAGAGACAACACAATGCCCTGTTCACAGGCTCTGCTGGCAGCCAACTCTCTTGCCATCCAGCCCGAATATTGAGGAAAAGAAGAAGGGGAGGAAGGGAAGAAGCCTGAGCTGGTGTTTGGAGCCTTCTCTCCGGCTAACTTCATCTCTCAAGCAGCCCGGCACAAGTGGCTCCATCCAATCAAGAGGATGAAACCAGTGGAGTACCTGGAGCGGTGCTAATAGCCACACACCCGAGAGAAGGATTGCATTTTGACAGGAAAACTGGCATCAGCTGTGCATTCTCTCCAAGAAGGCTGGGAAATGGGCCAGTCTACTCTGTGTAAGCCTGTTCACGAGGCTGCATCGACCAGCCAAACTGTTCCTAAAGGAACTTCCACTGAAGTTAGAGGCGTGGTCAAGGGATATCACTGCCTTTAAAACATTTATGTCAAGTCTGAATATTAAAATGGATAATCTCCTACCACCTCCAGAATTCATTTCCACAGAGTCGATACTGAGTCATAGGGACCCTAAAGGACAGGGTAGAACTGTCCCTGTGGGTTTCCCAGACTGGAACTCGTTAGTGGAGGAGAAGACCTCATCTTTTTCCCACAGAGTGGCTGGTGGTTTTAACGAGCGCGCCGGTAGTGGCCCAGTACCCAACCACTATCAGATCACCTTGGTTTCTCTCTCCACCACCTGAGGTGAGGGGAGATAGATGTTCTTTAAAGGACTTCACAAAATGTTCATTTTCTTCTAAGTTCTGTGTTTCTGAAAGAAGTAATTAGATCTAAACTGAGAAATTGTCGTGGACTGTCTGATGTGGACCTGTCGTGCATTATAATAAGTTGAATAGCTGAGGACCTGGAGGGCTCTGGTTTCCCTGGATGGTATAAACACCAAAGGCACTTTTACCATGACCTGCAAGAGGCCGGGTGTGAGGCAGTAGAAAGGCCTGGTGATGTGAACCAGGGAAAATAGCCGCTGCACTCCCAGGGAGCTCAGGAGGACTCTCCTGCCCTGCAGGAGGCCGTGAGCTGCACTCTGCTGAACAGCAGCTCACTTGCTGGGCTTTTCATTTTCCTCGTGACAATTTACGACCCTATGGCTACACCTTTGTTAACATCCCACGAAGGGTTTGCAGCGCCGGGGATGATGTTTCTCTTTTCAGGAGTTCATATTTAACATCTGAGGGTTTAAGTGGTCTCAGCTTTGGTGCTGCCCTGTGTTGGGAGCCGAGGAGGCCTGGTGGCACCGGGGTCATGCATGGGACTGCTCAAAACTGCCAGCAGCGTGGCTGGAGAAGGACCAGGCTTTCTCCTCCTGTAAAGAGTCACCGGCTGAGATAGCCACAGGGGTGCTTCGGCCCTCTCCTCCGGGATCACTACGAGTCGGACTCGACCCAGTGGCAGAGTTTGTTAGGGGTCAAGAACCAAACGGTAAGTCCGGTGAAGGCTAGCCGGTTCACGGAACATTTCTTTCTCGGCACAGTAAACCCGATGTGTACTCAGGAGGGCGAGCAGTTAGATACTTTTTGGTCACGTTAGCATTGGCGCCCCCTTCTCACCCCGCCCCGGTGTTCAGATTTGGGATCTGGTCAGATGAGACATGAGACAGGTCATAGGTCAGTTCCAGCCTCTTGCCCTTATACTTCCCTGCTCTGGCCAACACTGAAAGGGAGTGCACACGTGATGGCCTGGGGTGAAGGTGCATTCTTAAGAGGAAGACACAGCTACGCATGCACTCTTCTGTGTCCTGTGTAGGAATAGAAGCTCATCAAATGTCACATCCTTTCATATCCTTTGCCCCACCTGAAAATGACCCCTTTCGCCCTCTTTGTATTTCATGCACACTTCACATCAATTATAAGAAAATATTTTAAAATTTCATTGTCCTCACAAATATGTGGGGGAAATGCCCCTTTTTAAGGAGACGCTCAAATTTTTTTGTACGTCAAGTAGCTATTTTCACTAAATTCTCACTCCCAGCCAAATGCATTACTTGTGCTGTGATGAAGAAATTGAACACACATTATTTATAGCATGTTGCCGTTTAATGTTCATTTGCTAAGTCTGATTGAATTGAGAAAGTAGTTTCACTGTTTGCTAACTCTCAAGTGATTTGTTCCAAGCTTGTGGAGCCAAAATGCTTAGTCTATAGCATAGGTTTCCAAACTTATTTGGCTGACTTTCTCCTATTCCGAAAAAAAAAAAAAATTACTCAGAACTCCCCTGGTAATTTTTTTAAAGTTGTCCTATATCCCAATCCAGGATAAAGTATAGTTCGTTATCTTTCACAGCCACTGCCCCCCCACCCCATCATTTCAGCAATATGCCCGCCTCCCCCCTCCCCGGCAGTGTTCTAAATCAACAAAACTTGGGCAGCACTAGCTAGCCATTGGATGTCAGTTTGTGTCATCAGTCTTTCAGAATCTGATGCTCTCTCAAACTGGGTGTAGGACCTGTGGCAGAAGTATTTGTACCAGCAATTTGTGGGAGAAGTGTTCTCAGGTGGAATGCATTTTGAAGGAAGTAGGACACAGGCAGACACTCAGCCAAGGTATGAGTTCCACGGGAGTCAGCCCTCAGCCTGATCTCAACTCTTGAGTCTGAACAACAGTAAGCTCTATGGAGCCTGGAATGGGGGCTACCCTATCAGGGCAGGAAGGAGGCCTTACAGTTTAGGCACCCAGCTGCTAAACGAAAGGAGGCCGATTTAAACCCACTAGCCCCTCCATGGGAGAAATGTGGGAGTGGACTTCCCGAAAGAGAGAAACCTGAGGGACCCTGTGTGGCACGTCTACAGATATGGCCACAATGAGATGGAATCAAGTCCATGGCCAAGGACTTGCTTAGACCAGGGGTGGAACAGATGTAGAATTCCCAGTAGATGCGCTCCAGTGCTGGGTTCTGTTTGATGGTGCTGTGTTCTGCGTGACGGTACTCTGGGCTGGCAACGTGGACGGTAACGTTCTGGAGCAGCCTGCCCACACCAGCTTTCCACACCCCACCATGGGCATCTCTTCCCTGCTCCACGTCGAGTGACATCGATTTGGTGACTTGAAATCAAGCATCTTTGGAGAATGTCTACCCCGGACACACTTGAATATTAAACACTGGCATTCATTGTTGTTTCCTTTGTGTCCCCCGCAGAAAAGTGTTTGTTGAGCCTGTCCCAGGACACATGGTATTTCCCACATGGTGAAAATGCCTACTGGGTTGGCGGGCTGGCCTGTGCCAGCCTGTAGTCTGGGTTTCGCACATGCGGTCTATATACCATTTCTCCTACGGGCTGTTTCCAGACATCACTGGGAGTTGATAGCTCTGAGGCCCAGGCCAGTGACCAGAAAAGAGGATCCCAGGGGCTCACCACCAGCACCATTTATAGCTAAAAGGAAATTTTACAGGGGGCTCATAAGTTTCTGTTTACCAAACACCAAACCTGTGTCTGCAGCCTCGATTCCCAAACATAATAGCCCCATGGTACAGAGGCGAGCAGCCCAGAAACTTTATAAGGCTGTCAGCTTCATTGGGTCAAAATGACCTTTTTCCCAACGAGCAAGCAGCTGGTGTGTTTGAACCACCGGCCTCTCCATCAACAGCCAAGCACTGAGGCCCTGGGTCTTAAACAAACAAAAGGCAAACCCACTGTTGTCGAATCTATTCCAACTCATAATGACCCCATAGGCGCAAGAAGAACTCCATAAGGTTCTCCAGACTGAAAATCTTGACAGACAGAGACTGCCTCACCTTTCTCCCATGAAGCACCCGTTAGGTTCAGGTTACCACTCCAGCTACCTGCATCCCAACTCCTCATGGAAGACTAGGCTGAACAAACTAAGGGCATATGTCCCCCTTTGCCACCATGGTGAGATGAAAAGCCTTTGAAAATAGAAAGTAGTGATAGCTACATGGGCAATGACTGCAACTTAAAGTGGGGGAAATGGCAAATGTTCTGTTATCTATGTCTTGCCACCATAAAAAAAGAAAGTTGTAATTAGGTGGCAAATACTCATATTGGAAATGAACCAGCAACCATGGTATGACTCCTTTATCAGTGATGGGTGTCACTGACTGCCTGTGTCCTGAATCCTACCCTCAGCAAGTTCAGTTGTAAGATTTGTTTCATGAAGGAAAAAAGAAGAAAGTATGGAGAGTTCTATGGGACATGTCTCTTCTTCATCCTACTTCTTTTAGTAAATTGTCTTTATTTGCTTTCCTCCTCCAAGTGTATGTTTCTCCTAATCCTGTCTCGGTCATGGTCATGGTCATGATAATAGTACCAGTAATTGTGGGGCTGTGGCCTTTACCCAGTGGTAGTCACTCAGCAATACACTTGACTTCTTTGCCAGTGTAAACCTCCGCCACTCCTGAATTAGGGCAATTCTGGGCTATTTTACCACTATAGGCACCAATTCCAGACTCATTTCAATGATCACAGCATGCAACACTCTCTCAATATGCTACAGATATGTTTGCAAGCCCAAAGTGTTATGGGTTGACAGGGCTTTAAGAGCCTGGGAATAAAAGCAGAACTATCTGTGAGAAGACTTTTGGTAGAATGGTGAATGTCAAAGACAAATGTGGCAATGCCTCAAAAGAAAGGAAGGAGATCAATAGAGAGCCAACATCTCTGCCATCTTAGAGAATGCATATGGTGCCCGGAATAGTATGTTACAAGAGATGTGGATGTTAATGGTATTCTAGGGGAGGTGTTTAAAATACCGAAACAAAGCTCTGAATATATGATGGAACCATGCCGTGGAAAGAACGTGGGACTCGGGGTGGGGGTGGGAGATGCTTAAATATTTGGGAAGAGGTAGACCTTTTAAGTGGTGAACTTTAGATGTTTTGCTGAGGCTATTTCTAATCAAAAGTTTAAAGAACTGAGTGATTGTCTCCTTGTCACGATACTTAAAAATAATAGTACTTAAGGCTTGTGGATTTAAAGATAAATTGTACTAAATGAAAACAAAACTTAAAGTTACGAATGATTCTGTTGTACAAACTAAGGGCACGTGTCCTAGAATTTTCACCAAGTACATGGTGGCACAACCTCTTATTAAGAGAGTAAGCCAATTGGTTATTGGGCTTCGGTGTGTATCTTTTGCTTTAAGGGTGACCCGGTGGCTCAATTAATGATAAAATTAGCAGAATTAACTTAATATCATATGGCGATGATTTATAATGTTCTCAAAACAAAGTAATAATGACGTGTTTTTTTGCTTTGTTTTGTGTTTTGGGGCATCACTGCCTCTGGTGGTCGTGGGCACTACCCCCAGTGCCGCTCCTGAGTGCCGCCACTGGATTTGAACCACCAAGCCCGTGGGCTGCAGTCCCGCACTCAACCACTTACGCCACCGGGGCTCAGCCCAATAGTGAGGTCTTTAAAGTGAACCAGGGACCAGCATAAACCAGAGATATATGATTGGATTTTGGACTGAAGCTTAATTGTAACTCAACCCAAGAACAATGAGTTCTTAAGACATGCCCCTACTCAACACTCCCCCCATGAAGAGATCACTGAAGATATGGATGCTATGGTAAAGAAATCAAATGGTGCCCAACTATTCGAAGAGAAGCATCTGGGGTCTTAACGGCTTGTCTAAAACAAGAAGTCATTTAAGAACTAGAGGAAAGTTGCATATTTCACTGTTGTACACGGTACCTTGACTGGCTCACTTCCTCCCTGCAACCCCTATTAGAGGCTGTCGCTTTACCTATTGATGGACTTTGGGTCCCAAATCTATACTCCCCTTCATTTATGATGATATAATTTTTAGTTCTTTGATGCATGATACCCAATCCCTTCAATACCTCGTCGTCACACAAGCTGGTGTGCTTCTCCATGTGGGCTTTGTGGCTTCTGAGTTAAATGGCTGCTTGTTTACTTTCAAGCCTTAGAGACCCCAGATGCAATATGTTCCTTCCACCTACTATCATGATCCCAGTTCTATCTTACAAATCAAACTAGACCAGCGAATGTACCCTGGAGCCAGTAATGGGTAATTCAGGACAGATGATCCCTCCAGGACAAAGGGTGGGAGTTGTGATGCCAGGAGGGTAGAGGGAAGGTGGGGTAGAAAAGGGAAACCTATTGCAAGGATATGTTGTGTGTGTGTATACATATCCATCCATCCTCCTCTCTGGGGTACAGACAATGGGAAAGTGGGTGAAGTACACATCGGACAGTGTTCAATGACAAAATAACAACAATTTGTAAATTGTTAAGAGTTCATGGGGGAAGGGGAGTGGGGAGGAAGGGAAATATGGGGAGCTGGTACTGGGGACCTAGGTGGAAGGAGGATGTTTCAAGAATGATGATGGCAACAAATGTGCAAATGTGGTCTGCATTCAATTGATGTATGTATTGATCGTGATAGGGGTTGTATGAGCCCCCAATAAAATGATTTATAAAAAATAAAATGGCTAATTTTCCAAGGGCTCAATAGAAAGTAAGTGTTTAGAAAATAATAGTGGAAACATATACAAATATGTTTGATACAATTGATGTATAGATTATTATAGGAGCTGAAAGACCCCCCAATAAAATATATATTAAAAAAAGCAGTCATCTAATTGAAGTGTCAATTAAGTCCACGCAGAAGAAGTATACAACCCTGTGTGATCCAAGGATTGTAAACAATAAAATACAAGACTGGAGGAGGGAACACTATCAGAGTTTAGATTGTAAAAACTGGTTTACAGAAGGCTATGGATGACAATGGAAACTCCAAATCCCTTTGCAGGGTCCCCATGTAATCAGCCTCTAGTGAATCCCCTCTAAAAACAGACAAGGAATGTAATAGCCTTACTATAAGACAGACAGCATTGTAAAATCAAATGTGGTAGACATAATTATGTTGAAATCTGCTCTCTCTTTTGACCCATTATAAAGTTGTTCCAGTTTTGAACATTTTATGCTTTCATTTTGATTGAATTTTTCTGTTTTATTTTGTCATTGTTGTTGAAGGTCTTTTGTTTTTTGCTTACTTTTGTTTTGTATGTATTTCTTTGTATGAAACGCTGGGTAGGTAAATCTATAAAGACAGTAAATGGATTCATACTTAGCCTAGGAGCATATCAGAGGATATCGGGGTGGGGGGGTGGGGAGAAGGAACTAACAACAATGACTGCAAGAAAGAAAATGTTCTAAAATTGAGCTGTTGAACTCTATGCTATGTGAATTATACATCCATAAAAATCTTTTTAGGAGAGAGATGAAACCAATATCTGAAGTCTCTAGCAACCATAGCTGAAGCCATTGGTTTAAGGAAGAAGATAAAGAAGATCACTGCTTCTTAGAATTCTGCAGGCAGAGGCCACAACCTTTAGGGTCTCAAAGAGTTTCAAAAGTTAGATCGCCACCAACTTGGTTCTAAAGTGTGTCTGCCATTCAGTCTGGCCAGGAGGCTGGGGAAGCTACCACAAGTGGAGGGAACAGAGTAGCTATGCCTAGGGGAAGAAGCATGGGATCTTCCCAGGCTGAAGGGGAGTGGTCAACTTAGCCTCAGATGAACTATAAGAATAGGGTGGGGAAAACCAGGAAACCATTCTGATAGGCCTGAAGGTAGAAGTCCAAGGTCTAAGGGCTCCACCCAGAACCTGAAGGCATAGCCAACACCCAGTCTGCAGGCTGGGGCCTTTGTCCAGAGCATTCTTAAGAACATAGGCATATTTTTAAGCCTCAAGATCAAAGGCAAACTGTTCTGCTGGTTCTTTGGCTTGTTTGGTGCTCATTTTCCGCCCTTCCTTTAAATTGCTTCTATCAGTAGTGAAAGTGTCTACCTTCCGCCTATTTTACTCTTGCTATTTCAAAGCAGATAACTTGTGTTCTAGGCTCAGAATGCTCATGAATGAAGAGTTGAAGGAGCCATGGGGCAAGTGCATTATGTGTTGTGTTGCTACCCACAAGATCAGTCAGAAGTATTTGCCCCAGAATGGATTTTGCCACAGATCTGACCCACGTTTTATTTAGATGATTCTGATAATGATAGTTTGGATCTGAAATTGATTTAAGATTTTTGGGAGCTGATGTGATGAAATGAACATGTTTGCAGATGGGAAGGACCTACATGGGCCGAGGAAGGTGGAGGACAGTAGCTAGAATGTTATAGCTCGATGATGACTCCCCCCTACCAAATATATTATAAATCCTAACTTGTATGTAGGGGTTATAATTCCAATTGAAAATTACTTGCCTTTGCTATAGTAATGAGACAGTCTTTGTGAAAGTATGTCTTAAGCACATCTATTTTAAGATATAAAAGAGATTAAACTAGCAAGCTAAGGATCAGAGATTGGAGAAGAAGACTGACAGGTCACATGGAGATCCTACAGGAGCAGAGATCCCGAAGAGACAAGGCTGTTTCTCCAGAGACAACAGAGGAAAGCGTTACCCTGGTGCAGTGGGTACTGTGAGCCCAGCTCTCTATGCTCCACAAGGCAAGGAAACCAATTCCTGTTTGAGAAAGCCATCCGGTCATGGTGTGGTTATTTCTGTTACAGCAATACTAGGTAGCTCAGACAAAGGGAAACAGGAAGAGCTCCTAGACTTTTCCAAGAAAGCTATTCTTATTCTCTAGTCTGCTGTTTAATGATTATTTCATAATTTCTAAATCCAAAATGTAAGATTAAGAGAGGGAAAAAATCTGAACATGAATGTGGGAATAGGCCTGCGCCAGCCAGTTTTGAGTCCATGCTGTTCAATCAATTCCAAGTATTACTCGCATTTTTCTCAAGAGTGTAATATACGACAACTGCCAAGCTTTCCTTTTGCGATTACAAAAAGGACAGATACTGGAGTGAGCCATATTTCAGCACTGCGGGGATATAAAAAATGAACTGCTAAAAACAGCCCAGGAGGAATGAATAGCAATAAGACATCAATGTCATCTGTATACTGATTTGTGATGAATTTCCAAAAGGCTTAATGGTATGATGCCATGATATATAGGGGCTTCCTGAAAGTTAATAACTGCAAGTTACCCACATGGAGGAATGTAATGGGGGGGAAAGTAAGTGATAACTGATAATACATAAATAAGTAACTTCACTAGTAGAGTCAAACTCTTGCCCGTTCTCAGGGTTGCTGCCCTCTGTGATTAGAAATAGAAGAGGCAAGGGACTGTGAAGATGGGAAAGTTGAATGTTACACAAACACCTAGAATCAATGCATTGGGGCCCACTTTTAATTTGCCTAAAATTAATGGAGTGAGACTGATATCACTGAGGGGAATGGGACCAGCTTTGGTCACCTTTTCAGAGGTGAGTTAATAGCAGCCTGAGCCCTCTGTGTGGGAAAACAACAAAGAGAAATCGTCCTTAGCGGTTGCCAGGGAGCCTGGTGTTTCCTACATGCTTCTCATGCTGAAGAGATGCATGGGTATGAGGGACAGGAGCTTGACCAGGATGGCCCCTTTCAACCTGGGTCTGGTAGAACATACTAATCTTATGGCTGGGCAGCTTCCGGTTATCAGTAAGGTGCCTGGCACGTAGAAAATACTTTCTTAATGCCAGGAGACCTAGAGGCCTTGTAGGTTATATGTTGGACTGCTATCTACAAGGTCAGCAGTTCAAAACCCCTGGAGAGAAAGGTTTTCTGCTCTCCTGAAGGTCCTCAGGAACCCACAGGGGCAGTTCTACCCTGCCCTACAGGATCGAGATGAGTCAGAGTGTTGGCAGTGATGAAAAGCTGTTTACTGAGTAAGGTAATAAATAAACCCTTTACCATCGAGTCTGTGCAGACTGTGGTGGCCTCATGTACCTGAGGGCAGAAGGGTTGTCAGTGGTTGACTTTTCAGAAACAGCTCTCCAGACCTTCCTTATGAGGAGTAGACAAGGTAGACTTAAGCTTACAGCAGCCTGGGAAGGTAGCCACCTGTAACACACAGCACCTCTGACGTGACCCATAGATGAGTGACTACATTAGAGGAGAAAAAGGAAAGCATGTCTAGTCACACTGAGCACTAGCCATATCCATGTGATATCTGTGCAAAATAAATTGAAATGTTTTTCAAAGCTAAATATTTAAAGTTTTTTTACAAAACGAACTTATCATCTTCAAAGTCCTCTCCATTATATATACCAAATACATTTGTCAAATTTGCAATTCCATTCTTGGAAACATTTTTCAAATTCATCTGTTTGGATGGCTGACAGCACTCCCCGAGTTTTTTTTTTCCTTCACCTCTTCTACATTGTCAAATTGCTGTCCTTTTAGGCCCCTCTTCATTTATGGAAACAAAAAGGAGTTGCAGAGTGAGGTTGGGGGAGTGAGGTGCATGGGGGCAAGAGAGGCATGCAGTTTTTTGCCCAAAACTGGTGCACTGAGATGGCTGCCTGGTGAGCAGGAGCATTGTGGTGGTGGCAAAACCAGTCCCTGGTTTGCCAGAATCAGGCATTTTTTGTCACACACCGTTATGCTCTCTTTTCAGAACCTCTAAATAGAAAGCTTGATTAACAATCTGAGCTGATGAAATGAACTCTAAGTGCACTTGGAGTTGACATTTTCATCTGTTTGGAAACTTAACGGATGCTCAGAATGGGGTTTTCATCAATAAATATTTCACCTTTTTTGAAATGAGAAAACCACTTGTGCACTTGCATTTATCGCAGCATTTTTCCCAAGCAGGAAACAAAATTTAACAGCCTCACACTGTTTTCTTAAATTGGCCATCACAAAAAACAAGGTTCAAGTAAAACTGCTTTTTTGAAAAAATTTGTTCTGACCAGAGAGAACCTTCCCTAGTGATGCCACTAGGTGCACTAACTCAGAGTAAGTTGTTCCATGCTTCATGCTTGTGTAGCAGGATTGAGAAAAGAAATGCGTACTATGAAACCTCTGCTTCACCCAGCACAATTCTGGTTTTCTTTGTTTTGTTTTGTTGCTTGCCTAGCAGGATAAAAAAAAATGCATACTATGAAACCTCAGCTTCACCCAGCAGAATTCTGGTTTTCTTTGTTTTGTTTTGTTTTGTTTTGTTTTGGGGGGGGGGTGACGGGGTACTATATATATAATATATAAATATATATCTATATATAAATTTTATTTCCCAAACCACCTGACAGAGAATGTAAGTTGAACAGACCAGGATATGAAAATGTAGAATTGTTCACTATTTACCTGGAGTTACCGGAATGGCAAGGAACAGCATCAAGTTGTGCAGATTTAGGAAGTCTGGCTTCCAGGACTGTGTTGCTTTCCAGAATGTGACCCAGAAACTAAGGGCAGGTGAGGAGTCATTTCCCTAGGTATGAAGGATTTAGGTAGGAGTGACATAGGGTTGGAATCTTGATCTTTGCTCTCCCTTCTCTTGGCCCTGTTTGGAGAAAGTGGGGAACAATGACTGCTCTGCCTCCAGGTTCTCACGATGTCGAAGCCGACTCACTGCCTCCCTGCAACCTGCTCATCTGAGCTCTAAGGTCATGTGTTCCTGCTTCTTGGAGGTGTGTTTTCCACAGCTTGTTTATCTGGTTGAGACTGTCATCCTTGGCAGGGTAGTAAGGCACTTACTCTGAATGTCAATCCTAAATGGGTAGTTAATTTTTGTTCATTCTTTATCAGAAAGAGTACCACATAAAATGCCAAAGATTGTTACGGTTTTCACAATACCTGTTCTAGCAGACACAAGTCAGGAGAAGAGCTGGCTTCTAGAACACAGGTGTGTGTGTGTGTGTGTGTTGTAAGGGTTTTCTCTAGCTTTTCTCGTTTCTATCTCTTCAGCTCCATATCTCCTGCTTTATGACCAGGACACACCTTTCTGCTTCTCGATCTGGGATGTTCTATACCAAAGAGCATGCACTGCACTCTGGAAACCCTCCTGGTCACATTTCCCAGTTCCACAGGGCTCCAAATTGATCAGGAAGAGCTTTTAAAATCACGAGCCTCAAAGGAAGAGCTTTTAAAATCACGAGCCTCAAAGGACCGGCCACCATCAATGGTCTGTCCCTGTTTCTCCTAGGCAGTCATCCTGTAAGTCATTTGATGTGATGTGCATAATTTAGCAGGGACAAAGCAGACACACTCCTGCCATTCGTTTCTCCGTCTGCCCTCAGTCCTCCATGGACAATAAAGATGATAATGGATGGAAATGGGCGCCTTGCTCTCATCCATGTCAGAGCTAAGACTGAGAGGAATCCAAGGGGTGACCTTCAGCTTCTGTCTTGGTGCCCTAGAGCTGTTGGGACAAAATGCCACAAAATGAGTGCTTTTAAAGAACAGTAATTCAGTGTCTCTGTTGTGGAGACTGAACGCCCCTGATCAGGGTGTCAGCCATGTTGGTTTCTTCTGAGGGGAAACTGCTCCGGCCTCCATCCTAGTGCTTAATGGCTCCCGGAGAGCCTTGGTTTTCCTTGACTTGCAACTGCGCCTTCTCGTATCATCTTTCTGAGCATCTGTTTGTGGTGTTTCTCCTCTTTCACCACACACTGCTCAACTGGGACTTGGAGTCTTACTTCTGAGCACCCTTCTGTGAACCTAATTGCTAACACCGTGAAGACCCTATTTCCAACTAAGATCAGATTCACAAGGGAAATGGTTAGGTATTCACCATATTAAAACAGCTCCCAAGTCATATTGGGGAGAGTGTTGTGCTATGAGTTTTTACTCAGTGGGGACCCTGTGGGACTGAGTTACCCCCCAGGATTTCCCGGCTGTAATCCTGATGGGAACAGTTCAACCTATTGATGTTTCAGTGATCAGCGAAGCGCTTACTTAACCATTGAGCTACTCAAGACAATGAAGCAGTGGCTCACAGTTTGCGGTGACATGTGGTTCAACATCCCTGCTCAAGGTTATTGCTGTGAGCTCTGTCAGCCTCCCCTCCTCATGGTCCTGCTTTCTCAGTGGCTGGTGCACATGGGGTGATGTCACTCCTGGTCCTCACCCACGGAGACTCTAAATTATTCTTGAAAGCTCTGGGGAGACAAGACTCTGTGACTCTCCCGCTGGAGAGAACTTAGCCCACACCAAGTACAGGCTCTTCCTCAAGCTGGGATGCTCTGATCCTGAAGGGGACTTAGTTAGATATTTTAGACATTTTAATTAGACATTTAGTTAGACATTTTAGATAGCTTGGCTTTCCTAATTTCATGAATGCCTTTAACCACAACAGAAAATACAAACAAGATCCCTGAGAAGAACTTACCTGTGAACCATTCAGGTGACTGCGCCAGGTGAGATACAGGAGCTTTCTCTCAGCCTCAGTAACCGAGAACCCTTCAGGCAAGTCTGTAGAGTCTCTTCTGGTCTAGCTGTTAACTGCCATCCAGTTATCAAGCCTGTGCACCATGGGATTGAGCCACTATGATGCATACATTTTTCATGGGTGATTTTTTTGCTTTGGGAACTAGATTTCTGGACCTTTCTTCCTGGCCTACTATAGTCTAGACACTCATCACTCACCTGATCTGCGTCATAGCAGTGCACAAACCTTCACAGAAGATGGGGGGCATAAGGTCCGAATGGACCTTTGTAGGTGCACTGCATGGAAGGTTAGATTTCTGCCCTCCCTTCCCCCTGAAGTCTATTCAGCTCCATCTCTCCCAGCTCTCAATGACTACAATTCTGTGCTATTCTGTTCCCTGTTTTTCTTGAGAATCTCACTGTCACTTCCAAAAATTACTTTCTCTGTTTCTGGACAGTGCCTGGAAACCTTTATGAAAAAATGCCTCTTCATAGTTGAACTCAATGCCCTGGTGATTCTAGACAGAGTTCTGGTAGTGCATTGGTTACAGTGCTCTGCTACTAACCAAAGGATCAGTAGTTCAAATTCACTCTCTGCACCTTAGGGGAAGGGTGTGGCAGTCTTTGTCTGTGAAGACTGCAGCCTTGAAACCCCTTTAACCAGTTCTACAGGGAGAGTATGAGGCATAATATATTAGATGGCACTGGGTTTGGGGAGGGGGTTACGAAGGTATGTGTGTTCATGCATATGAGAGAGAGAGAGAGATATTAAGCCTTCTAACTCCATGTCCACAAGAATGAAATTCCTCCTTTGTGTCCCACCAATGGTAGCAGCAGGTTGCCCTGTACCCTGCCCTTAAAGTCGACCAGCCCCTGCCATATATTGCGAACAAACCAGGGGCTGGGCATCTCCTCTTGGGAGTGGTACTTATTTCTTGCATTTGACAGGTGAGCTAACTAGGTCTGTGAATTTTTTTTCCTCTTTCAATGCTATTAATGTGAATGCAGCATTATTAGAATGTACTTTGAGTTTTAGACAATATTTTTTCCCTTTTGTTACCCAGGCTTTTCAAAAGATAAAATATACATTATACTGCATGGAGTATATGAAAGTTCAGTAAAATATGATAATGTTGCTTCACACGCTGTTCTCTGGGGTATGATATCAGGAAAATGTTTCCTCTGACAGCCTCTTATAATGAATGAAAATATTCCCTCTCCCTGCACACACAGGGAAAGGTTTGAGGCATATTATTGGAGTCAGGTAATCTGCCTTTGAAATACTGGTATTTGAAAAGCAAATTTAAGACCCAGGACATTGTCACGTTATGGCCATTGGCGCTGATGTGGGTAAACCTCTTTTCAGCTTTTGAAGAAGAGACTTGGCGGGCAAGGTTTTTCATCCTCCTCATTCTTCCCACCCACCCCTGCTCCAAACCACCACTCGTGACCCCAAATTGCCATTTGCTCTTAGTGTCTGCTCCTTACAGGGTGAGTAAATACATGGTGAAGGGGACAGGTGCACAGAAGAAAGCAGCGCACTCAGATGCCAGTGGCCCTTCAGTCAGTTGCTTTTCCCCCTGGCTCACAAGTGCAGCGAGCACCAAAGAATTGACATCATGGACCTTTGGGAGCCTCTTCTTGGAGGGCCTGGAATGCAGTGTTTCTGCTGGTTGGTTTTAATGTCACAGAGGAAGAGCTGCACCTGCCCATGATGGCAGCAGAGGCCACCTGCCTGCTAACAGGTGTGTGAGCTGAGCCTGACTCTGTGGGCCATCGGGAAAACTTCACTGCTTGGTCTACAAAAGGCCAAACCTGCCTCTTCTCTCCAGGAACACATGCCTGTGTGGTCCAGATTGCTTCAAGAAACTCCCGTTTCTGAGCAGTTGTGGGGGGAAGTACATACCCTTCAAATGCTGATGGCATTTTGTAAAGGGTGGCGGGTCAGTGGGCCTTTTGACAAAGTCCCAGGTGAGGAGGGGAAGATGAACTATTGGACCAGAAGGCTGGCAGAGATACACCCGGGTGTATAGGAGGACGGAGGGCCTTGGATCTTGTCCTTGGGTCCTAATTTGTCTTTAACCAGTTTTGACGTCTTGTTGTTGTTGTTAACTGGTGTTTCATGGCTCCTGTTCTATAAGCCACCTCAAGTCTTCTGAGGAAGGAGGAAGACAAAACAAACAGAGCAGTGTGCTGACATTGTGTGTGTATGTGGGGTGTGGGGGGGGGGGGTGCGCGGGGAGTGTCTGGCTCAGAGGAGGCAAATCCACCCGGCTGTCCATTACCGTTAGTGGAAGGATATTCTGTACATAGTCAAAATTAAACTAAATGTTTAGAGATTAAATTTTCTAAAACAGCTTAAGGGAAGGATCAAAGGGGATTCTGCTCATTGTCTCTGAGACTCCCTTAGGATGCCCCTCCCCTTCAATAAGCCGTACCTCCCAGCCTGAACCCACAGACAGGCCTGAGCATCCCTGCTGGTGGCTCGTGGGTGGGGTGTCACGAGCCCCCGATCAGCAGAATTTCAAAAGAAAAGACGACAGACAGAAGGAAGAGCAGATGCCCCGAGCACAGTCGTCCAGGGGAATGGTTTCTTCCATCGCTACCGTCTCAAAACTGGACCCCAGTGGTGTACAGAATGGAAGTTACCGCCAAAGAGCCCGGGGGCTCTTTGTGAAGTCCCAGAGGCGTGCAGGCTGCTGCGGGGAGGGCTCTCCCTAGACCCTCTTGTCACCTGCTACAGTTAACATCGATGAGATGCTCGTGTGGCCCCGGAGTGAATCCCGCCCCTCCCAGAGGTACTGAGTAGCAGCTGCTTTCCCTGGAGAACCAAAGGATTAAAGCAGGGCCTTCTGTTGTCTACTGACCAAAAAATCCCACTCTAGAAGCCTCCTCCAAACGGACCCTTCATTTGTGGAAAGGATGATTGGAAATGGGCAGTGTCCGGCTCATCCCAAGACCTTGATTTTGCTCTAAGTAGAGCGGTTGCTATGCATTTTGTTAATGTTGGCACATTTCCTCAGTAGCTTCTGTCCCTCGGAGGACCCTGGAGCTGGCAGTGTCTGCCTCTGGCTGTCAGTTGGCTCGCAGCTGGCACCTTCCTAGGCAGGGGCTGTGAGCCTAAACTCTGGCTCAGGAGAAGCCCGGGCATCTGCACACCATAGTTCTTCAGAAGCAGATGACATCTGGTTTTACCATCTGACTTTAACTTGGGAAAGCGTTTTTTGTTTGTTTGGGTTTTTAACCTTTAACCGAGGTCAGCAAAGAGTCCTCTTGGTGCACCATTCATCTCCCGCCTCACGCCTTAGTCCTCACGTGGAACAAGGGACTAGCCACACAGGGTGCACTGACTGTCGAAGCAGGAGCCCTGGTGGTGCAGTGGTTGCGAATTGGGCTGTGAACCTAAGGTTACCAGTTCGAAACCAAAGTCGAGGCTTTTTGCTCATGGGAAGATTTACAGTCTCAGAAACTCACAGGGCAGTCTTACCCTGGCCCAGCAGGTCCATGTGAGTGGATATTGACCGGCTGACAGTGGGTGAGTAGAAACCTAGTGCGTGTTTGTGGATGGGGACCAGTGTCACAGCCCGTAGCTTCCTGGTGAATTGGCAACCAAAAACAGAGCAGACTCACTGCCATCGAGTTGACGTGATCTTTTTGAACAGGGCAACACTGCCTCCTGTGAGTTCCCAAGGCTAAAATTTCCTGCTGGAGGAGAAGGCCCCATCGTTCTCCCTTCGAGAGGCTAGTGGTTTTGAACTGCTGACCTTTCTGATCAGAGCCTAGCTCCTCACCACTGCACCCCCAGGCTCCTGGGTGACCCAGTAAAATAGGCCCTAAATGCCACGATGGAAACGGAGGTGTGGCACAGGGGCTTTCACCCAAGTGGAAGTGACATACACAGGAGCCATTCGGACATTCAGGGTCATCCCCTCACTGGCCCGGCTTCTTAGGCAGGACGTAGCGATCCTTAAGTGGCAGGAATTAGGGTGGTCAAGTATTCCTGCCTCCCACCTATTTTAGGGGAGAGCAGACTAAGACCCTAAGTGTGTAAAATGGAAATGAAGAAGAAAAAGATTCAGACTCAAATGCTCTCCGAGGAAAACGCCGCTTCCTAACACAATCAAATCCCACAAGCAGGAGCTGTCAGCTTGATAAATATTCTGGTCTTTAGTGCTGGTTTACCTACCAGAGCTGAAGAAAAGGAGACATTATTCACGCACTCAAAATTTGTTAAGATGATGGTGTTTGACTGCAAGTGACAGAGGCCTAAGGAAATTCAGAGTTAAGATGGAAACTGCAGCCTGGGCCTCTCCAGGGGCCGTCTCGTGTGTCGATGCCACCAAAGTAATTACACTGCCACGCATGAGCTCTCTCGGGTTCACCATTGGTGGGACTGGGCTCTTTCCATTAATCGCCCTGCCTTCTTGAACTTAGCTGCTCGTTTCATCTGGCACCAGGGCGGGCAGAAGCAATGAAAGAGTTTCAAATGGAACTGGCTCTCAAGGCTAGAAGTCAGAAAGGTGGGTGGGGGGGAGGTGGGGGGGGTGTCATGGGAGGAGTGGGCAGGAGCAGAGAACACAGGCGGTGAAACCATGCGGGCTGCTTCTCGTCACTGTGCCACTTTATTAAGTGCTTCACTGATGACGCATTGAACACCTAGTGTGTGCCCAGGCACTGCCCCGAACTGTGGCTGAAAACCAGAAGAGGAATCCCCAGCCCCGGTGTGGCCGACCGTTGAAAGGGGTATCACTGGGATCACACTGAAATGGACATCTGTGTGCAGCTCATTTGTTGGACAGGGCTTCTGGGAGTGGTCCCTGTGGGGGTGGGGAGGAAGTTAGAGCACAGGGAGAAAGTGAACTCCCACCCAGTCCCTGTCTAGGTTCCAGCTGACCCCCAGGGGAGTTCTGAAGGTCGGGTGGACCAGTGGAGTAAAAGGTCACGTGTCTTGGCCCATTCATGGATGCCAGGCTACTTGAGAAGGGGACGAAGGCTAAGGCAGTTCTTGAGAAGGCTGGCAGCTAAGGGTAATTCTTTGGCCTCCGGAGAGGATATGGTCGACAACAGGCTGCAAACAAAGTAGCAGAAAAACAGATATGCACACATGCACAATCTTTTTTAAATGTATAGGGTTTTTTCCAAAGCAAGAGTTGGACATTTATTAGTGGGGTTGTCGGGAGAACAATTGAGCAAACAACAGTTCCAGAAACCTAAGCAGAGGAAGAGAAGTGTCATAGGAAGCCAAGGGAGTAGGTTACAGGCGCTCCACAGGTTGCAGCCTCTGGACATCCATTAGACAACTCCTCCTTGCCCTTTAACGTGATATAAATGTGCTCTCGCTTTGAAAACAATTGAGCCAACACACCCTTCATCACAATCACCTTTACTTACTGTGAGAACAACTTTTAAATGGCTGCAAAGACTTTGGACCTCTTCTTGCAGTAACAAACGATACCATGAAGTTGGTCCTGACTCATAGCGACCGCATAGGACGGAGACGAACTGTCGCGGTGTGTTTCCAAGACTGGTCCCTCTACCGGAATAGAAAGCCTTAGCTTTCCCACAGTAAGGCTAAAGACGAGCCTGTGAACCCTCCAGTAGGCCTGGTGGTACAGAGAAGTAAGCATCGGGCTGCCACACAGAAGGTCAGTGGTTTGGACCCACGAGCCACATCTTGGCGGGAAAGATGTGGGAGTCTTCATCCCTAAAGATCTCCACCTCAGAAAACCTAAGGCACATTTCTACTCTGCCCTGTAGGCTCCTTCTAAGTTGGCATTGACTCCAGGACAGTGAGTCTGGTTTGAGATTGTAGGCATCTGTTTTGATTCTTTTACAATTTCACCTAAAGGTAGAGACAGGACCGGGCCACATTCACAAGCCGGAGAACTGCCTGTATGCAGCCCAAGGGAGCAACTGTGAAGACCATGATGTGGTACAGAAAGAAAAGAGAGAGAGGAAGATGTCTCTGTAGATAAAGGAATGAACACGAGTAAATTAGACTGGTCCATGAAGGCAGGGGAGTGGCTGGGGCCCGATGGGGAAGAGCATTTCAGGCCAAGGAACAGAGCTGCCCTCATGGCCGGTGTGATTGGAAGACATTTGTGTTAATTAGATGACTTTTTTGTCAACTTGAATTTTGAAGAAAGCCCAACTGGTCACTCAGGTCTGATGATGCCTCTTTTGGAGCATGACCTTCTTATAATCAGGGGAACTGGGAAGGTGGCCCTCTCTCTGTGACTTCACCTTCCAGCTTGCTGGGACTCTGCCACTGACCCTGACAGCTGCCGGTGCCCGCTGATCCAGGAAACTCTATGGATCCCACCTGCCTGTGGTCTTCCTGTACTCGGCATTACTCTTCTGCATCACCATTCGATGGAAGGTCACGTATTGCCCATTAAGCTCACTCACTCTCACGCATACATGAGTGTCACTGGATTTGTTTCTCTAGACGACTCGGCCTAGTACACCACTGGAGGGTTTTATAGAGAAGTGACACTCGCTGATCTAAGTTTTCAAGTTTACTCTAGGATGGTGGTTCTCAACCTTCCTAATGCTGTTACCCTTTCATATGGTTCCTCATGTTGTGGTGACCCCCTCCCCCCCCAACCATAAAATTATTTTTGTTGCTACTTCACCACTGTCATTTTGCTACTGCTATGAATCCGGAGACCCCTGTGAAACGGTCATTAGATCCCCACAGGTTGAGAACTGCTGCTCAAGATGCCAAGGGTTAAGTCCATTCTACTGGCAAAGAAGCAGCGGGGGGGGAGCGTGATAAGAAACCATCACAGCCTCTGTAAGAGAGGTGGTTCCTGTTGGCAGCTGCAAAGTGCTGGCAAGTGGGTTCCTGTGAGATCTCTCTCAAAGGCAGATGCAGCAGGACTTTAGCATAAGTGAGATGGGTAACAAAGAGAAAAGCTAATTTACCGAGATTGAGAAGATTGGGGGAGGGTCACAAATTCTGCTTTAGACTTCCGGAGTTTGAAATGTCTTTTAAACTTGCTTTTTCTGCAACTTTCCTCTAGTTCTCAAATACTTCCTCCTACCCACTATCATGATCCCAATTCTACCTGACAAATCGAGCAAGACCATGGGATGTACACTGGAGCCAGAAACATGGAGAATTTAAGATAGATGATCCCTTCAGGACTAGTGGTGGGAGTAGTGATACCGGGAGGGTGAAATAGAAATGGGGAACCAATTGCAGGGATCTACAGATAGCCTTCTCTCTGGGGTACAGACAGCAGGGAAGTGAGTTAAGGGATACATCAGGCAGTGTACAATATGAAAAACTGATAACAATTAGTAATTTATGAAGGATTCATGGGACAGGGGTGAGGAGGGAGGGGAAATATGGAGAGCTGGTACTGGGGGCCTAAGTGGAGGCAGGGTGTTTTGAGAGCGATGATGGCAACAAGTGTGCAGATGTAGTCTGTATACAATTGACGTATGTATTGATCATGATGGGAGTTGAATGAGCCTCCAATAAAATGATTTATTTTTTTAATAAAAGGAGGAGGAAAGAGGAACTTAAACCAAAGGCTGAAGTAGAAAATACTTGGAAATGAATATGGCAATATGTGTACAAAAATGCTTGATACGAATGATGTATGGAATGTTTTAAGAGCTATAAGAGCCCCCAATAAAAATCACTGGGGAAAAACCCTACATATTGCTGCATGCTGTGGAGATGTCACATGGGAGCTAGAAACACAAGTTTGGAGTTCCTGAGAAAGAGTGGGGCTGAAGAGATGAGTGTGGGGGTCCTCGGTACACCAAAGATCTTTAAAGCAATGGACGCGAGCTAGACCATCCAAGGAGGGAGTACCGTTAGAGAGGTGGGCTAAGGATCTGGACATGTTGAGATGAGGAGGTGAAGAAGACATCAACAGTAGAGACGGAAGAACCAGCCAGTAAGGAGAGACACGTATAGGATGTGGTGCCATCAAAGAACAATAAAGAATTAAAACAATTAATCTCTGGGTTTCGTGGTATAGAAATTATTGATAAAAGCAGTTGCAGCCAGAGAGAGAACTCATGCCTGATTGGAATATGTTGGGCAATGACTACATATAAAGTGAGATCGTGAAGACTGAGTATGGGAAACTATTTTCAGGCCTTTTGTCATAAAGGGAAGCAGAAAGTGGGGAAAAGAATAACCAATGAGAGAGGAAAGCTTCGAGATTTGTTTCTTAATATGGGATATTAGCATGTCTATTGATTAGATATTAGGATGTGTATTGATTAGAATAATCTAATTTGAAAGTGCCATGAACTGCATTTGAAAGTGCCATGAACTGGCCCAAACATAACCAATCTGTCTTGGATGAAGTGCAACCAGAATGTTCTCTGGGGCACCCCCTCACTTTGAAGGCGCATTCCGGTTGTGTTTCTATTAAGACTGATTCCTTCGTTGTTCTGACAATCCACTTCAGTGTTCTTTTCCAGGTCCACAAGTCAAAGACATCATCTCTGCTTCTTTCTTCTCTTTTGTGTTGTCCTGTCTATTAAGCCTATTAGGCAACTGAGACTATAGACCATGATCTGGTCTGGGTATACTTTAGTCACCAAAGTGACCTCTTTGCTGTTGAGGACTTCAAGAAAAGCATTTGTATCTGATTTTCCCAATGCAAAAGGAGTCTGATTTCTAGACTGCTGCTTCCACGGGCTCAGAATTGGTAGAAAGTAGAGAAAGAACTCTGAGTGGACTCTGTTCACCCGAGAATGGCCAAAGCTGGGATACTCTCCTCAAGCTGCACAGAGCGGATTGTCTTCACTCTGGGTGCAGGGAAGAGGAAGCTGAGATACAAGCGATTGAACAAACAGAGAAAAAAGATAGTGGGAAGGAGGAGGGGATTTGTAGACAAAATAGCATCAGAGCAAGTTTTCCTCTGACCTTCTATCAACCAAACCCAAAGCAAACTCCCTGCCATCAAGTCCATGCTACCTCTCAGCAATCCCGCGGACCAAAGGAAAAGTGCTCTCCTGAGTTTCAGCTGCTCTTAGCTTTTTACAGGAGCAGAAAGCCCATCTCTCTCCTCAGGAGGGGCGGCTGGCTTCGAACTTCCAATCTTGCAGTTAGCAGCCCAATATACACCTCATGTCTCCATGTCTGTCAGTGGAGAGAGCAGAGTGGCCGGCACTGGCTTGGTTGGCATGACTTTCTAAATCTAACGAAGCCAATTATTTTATAGCCATCGTTTTTTGGTATCTGGGCTGATCCACTCATTTGGGTTTGCCTGGGATTCTCAGTGGAATCCTTGTATCCCAGGAACCCCTTCAGTCCTGGGAAAACCTGAGGAGTTGACCACTCTATGGTACATTTCAAGGTGAGCCAGGATGGTGTTCATGTAAAATAGTCTGCCCTCTGGCCCCCTTCTGAGTACATGTATGCATGATAGGTCACGGGTTTCTTACTTGTGTGCAAAAAGTGTGACAACCCAATTCACTCAGAGAACTAAGAAGCTTTCTCTCGTGCTTGCTTATCCAAAAAGGAATTAAGGGCTTGGGAATGTAAGAGAGCTTACTGCATTTTTCTCCCTTCTTTGTGTTCTAAGGATTCCCTTCCTGCCAAAAGGTTTTGAGCTCTTTTCTCTTGCTCTTGGAAACTTAACTTCCTGACATAATGTAGACAAGGTACAAATGCTGTCTAATTGTGTTTTTGGCATATCACCATATTCTATGGCGTGCTTCACATAGGAGGGAAAAATTAGAAACAGCATAATCAGGTGTGCATTTCTTCTGACAAAGGCATCTTGGTGCCATCTAGTACCCTCCATGGAAGATGCTTCAGGTTGTGAACTGATGGTTTACTATGAATAATGTGGATATGAATGCAGCTTTCTCCCCAGCCCTCAGTAGCATTTGCCAAGCTTATTCACAAGAGAGACTCATACTCACATTGCACTCTATACACAAACTAAGAACGAGAGAATGCATACACATGAACTATATGCCTTGGTAGGGAGAGGGTAGTGCAGGTAATGAAGCAGTCACAAAACAAAATAGAGTAAGTCTGTCAAGTTATTGTAAATTAAAATCGAGATATTCTTACACAGCCCACTTTCAGCTAGCACCTGAAGACTCACCTGTGGACGTCTGAACCTTGAAGAGAATACTGAGTTTCTCAGCTTCTCAGAAATGATCAGATCAAAAGACTAGCTCTTATGCTATTTATGCCACTAATAAACTGTCTTTTGCCATACATATCACACTGTGCTTTAATGTATATCTGTGTAAATGGTCCATTAACTCTGCCTCTCCCATTAAATGGTTTCCTCGAGAGTGAAAAAAAAAGTGTTTTTCACTGTGAATCCTCAGAACGCTACACACAGCATGGCAGCAAAGAGGCATCCAGTATTTGTTTAATGAATGAGTGGGGAGCAGCCTGTCCCACTTCTGAGAGCCTGTAACATGTCATGATGTTTCTTTCACACTGCCCAAATTGGGGTGTCATTAACTGCTGTTGTGTTGTGACCACAAGCATAACTACACAGCCCACTGCTCATGCCATCACCCTGCTGATAGAAGTCAGCACATTGTGATCCACCAGGCTATCATCTGCTGAGTTTCAAGAATCAATGTTCAGCTTCACCCACCACCCATCCCCCAGTTCATCTTAGAGACTCTACCTAAACCTGATCCATATCATTGCAACTGGTGGAAGAGTGGTGGCCAGGCATAAGGCTTCCTGGCCTGGATTCAAACTGGCATCTCACACATGAAAGACAAGAATTCTACAGCCAAACCACACTCTTGTAGCTATTCTCAGCTTCCCCGAAGATTAGCCACGTGAAGGCAGCAGCATCTGTTCATCTCCAACACTTCCATAGTGCTTGACCCGGGATCCGTGTGTGTTGTGTGAATGGTTGATGTTAAAAGTGATCTTGCTCAAAGTTGTAACATTCTGAAATTACAGAAGACACTGCATAAGACCTGTATTCATAAGGATTTGAAATAGCTGATAGCCTGATAGGCGTGTCCTTCCTGGCTGGAGTCATCTGGACACTACTCAGGTAGCTACTGATGTTGAAGTGAGCGCCGCATGTACAGCTGAGATGAGATTGCTGTCTCATATCTGTACTAACTTATTAGGCAGGTAACCACCCCACTCTCACTCATTTTCTATCACGTGTGAGCACTGATAGTGCCCAAGATTCTAAGGACTCTTATGAGGAATAAGTGAGGGTGAGAAGATGAAAATCAAGGTGCTGAGGAAAGTATCCCTCACTATAGGCACCCAAAGTGACTTACTTCCTTGCCTTAATGACCAATCAAAGGTATCTTTCCATTTCTGAGAAGTCTACGGCCATGCTTCTCTTTTAGTGGACTCTGAAGTAATACCTCCCCCAAAAAACAGCAGGAGATCTTTTTACCTGGTTAAAAACAAGACCTAGCCCAGGGTTCCTGGAGGTCCCCAAGACTGTGTGTGAGTGAGCAGTGCCTATTCATCGCCCCCCCCCCCAAAAAAACCTACCTTTTCTATTTTAAGGAAGGTTTTTCATGTTTTCTTATTGTGAGAATAACAAGGGTTTAAAGAAAAGAGAGAGAGAGAGAAAAGGAAAAGCAACACATGGAGCTCCACCTTTGTGAATCAGCCACCATTATTAGCATTGTATTTCTTCTGCCTTCCCCCCTTACTCTTACTCCCCATCTCACACACACACGCACACACACACACACACACACACGCATGCACGAATGAGTAGTTTCTCTGGCACAAGATGCAATCTTATTTCTTGCTCTTTTAAGAATTTTTTCTACTTTATTATAAACTCTGGCTAACATCAACTGATAACGACTTTATAACTCCACATCATAAGATTTTTGTGAGGATGAAATGAGAGTGACTATTCTGCTAATGACTCCTAATGAGGGCCCAATAAATGTTAGCTGCTGCTATCATCATCAGCATCCATGGCATCATTATCATTATTAAGATGATCATAGTTTACTTAATGTTCTCTTATGTTGGCCATGTTGAGTGTTGCTGAATTTGGGCTATTAAGCCTGACACCGCTTGCTGCTTCCTTACAAAGCTTCTACTTCTGATGCTTTGGGAGTTTGCATTAGGCTATTGCATGGTCATGATTCTTCTTTAAACATCGCAGGAAAGATAGAAAATAAAAACAGCATGACACGGATCATCTGTTTTTCCTTTTTAGTCTTTCTCAGGATTGTGCAAAGTGTTATATCAGAGCTGTCCAAAAGCCAGTGAGAATTTACCTGAGTCGCAGTATGGACACAGCTGTGTCTGCTGACATTTATGGCTTAATGCATCTGTCTTTGTTAGGAGACCTTCACCTTCTTGTCCTTGCAGCTCCTTAACTCCCAGTTTGAAGCCTAGGGTAGAGTGGATCCTCATGGCACATAGACACTTCCTGTAGATGATTCTTGTCTCCCCGAGTTCCACAGGCTACAAGGACCCACCACAGGAGACACCTGGGAGCCAGGCTAAAGTCAAAAAGGTACTGAAAGATGCAGTATTGCAGTGGTTAAGCACATGGGTTCTGGGCTTCTTGAATCCCAATTTTTCTACTTTCTAGCTGTGTATCCTTGAGTGGGTGACTTCCCAAACCAACTCCCTACTCTTCAATCCATTCCAACTCCTAATGACTCTTATAGAACAGGGTCCAGTTGCCCCTGTGGGTTTATGTGACTATAGCTGTTTATAAGAGTAGAAAGCCTCATCTTTCAGATTTCAAACTGCTGAACTTGCAGTTAGCAGCCCAACGGATAACCCACTACACCACCAGGGTGCCACTCTAAATGTTGCTTGTCGATGTCCATGGTGCACATGCTAGCAGGACTCCCTCGTCAGTGTGTGAGGGTGTAGTCAATGTCGTGTTATGTGATACTCCCAGTGCTGTGTGTGGTACAGGAATATTCTCAACAAATGATACCTGGTCTCTATTGTCCTCATCATCCATAGCATCCCTCCTCCTCCCTCTTCTCCACTTCTTCCTACTCCTCTTTCTCTAAGTGACCCTGAGGTAGCATTTCTAAGAAAGAAAACCAATTATGATCAAGGAACTGAGATGATAACCTTGGAAGTGCTACAGATGTGGAATCATTAAGGGGAGATCAGATGAGTGACACAAACATCATAAAGTTGGTGCAGGAGGGAAGGACAAAGAGCTTGCTGGAAGGATGGGGAAAGTAGTTGTAGACAAAGTCTATGAAAAGCCCAAGAATTGTTTTTGTTTGACCCCTAGGTAGATCTAATGGCTACGGGATCTGCTTTTAACTATGTGCTTCCCACTTGTCACATAAAGAGATTATGTGTGTACATATAGTCCCTCCTCTATTAAGTCCACCACTCTCAATATTAGGCTATATTATTTCCCAAAAATGCATCATTTTTCTGGAACACATATCCATACAGGTAGCCCCAACATGTGATGAATTCAAATTATGGCGAACCACACTCAGAACCATCTGGCTTTTCTTCATTTCATCTTGTTTATTTGTTTTATGTCTTATCCTTAGTAATACATATCACACAACATACTGCAACATGCAATTGTTGATAATACTGTTCTCAGATGTTCAAATCAGATTTATAAAGATACTATTTTATTGTTAATAAAAACAATAATCATGAAAGTAGAAGAAGAAGAATACAGAGAGAGGGAGATTTGACTCACCTCTAAAGCGTCTTGTGACAAGAGTCACCAGAATGGGACCATCCCTGATATAAATTGACACTATCTGTATATGTTCCAAAGAAGAAAGAGAAAAGGAGAGAGTGAGTGTGGGTGTGTGTGTGTGTGTACATTCACATGTGCAGGAAGGTGTAGAACCACTGGACTCGCATATCTGTAGATGGTCTGTCAAGACATATGAGGCGCTGCAAGGTTGACTGATGGAGCTCCAGGAGTGTACATCCCATACACCTGAAAAACTGAAGTAAAAATCATCAAAATGTCTCATTTGTTTTCCAAATGTGGCACAGACTCAACATGTTGAGTTTCTACATATTCAAAAAGGACCGTCGAGCCCATACTTCTATGTACTGTAAAGTAATTCAAACCGAAAGAGGACAGTTTGTGCTGCTTGATTTGAAGTAGAATCATTTAGGGCAGTGGTCATCAAATTGCAGTTCGCCTGCCATATGTGGCTCTTTTGGTGTGAATGTGCAGTTGTGAAGTAACATTGAAGACATTTGAAGGTGATGATTTCAGATCATGGTGATTTCATTTGTTTGGAAAAACATGTTTAAGGTTCTTGAGTGATTTTAAAGTTAGGAGGGACAGGATTGACTCTTCCGTCTAAAGAGTTTACCAACTCTTGACTTAGGTGGGGGGAAAGTCACATGAAACATCAGTTTTCATTCCATTAAATGGCGTATTCTACCCTTTATTAAGCAGGTTCAAAATCAATTTCAAATTTTCTATAGGAAATTACTTTTTAGTAAGAGTTACATGAAAATGATTTGCCTTTATATACATATCAATAAAATCTCTATAAATTTTGAACCTGTGTACTTCTTTTCTAGCTCCTTTCTAATCTAGACCATCATCTCCCTTCCAGACAGTTAATATAGTCTTCCATTTGTCCACCGCAATTTAGCTCAAATTCATTATCTGCTCTGTCTCCAGAGTGTTTGATATTAGATCCCGCCCACCCCCAGTGCCAACCCTCTTCCTGCCTTTCAGAACCTGCCCACAGTGTTGAGGACAAGAATTCCTTACCAGGGCCTCAGGAATAAACTCCCTTTGAAACTCTTACCATCCCTTTGCTGCAGTGATGCATTTGTAAGCTTACCTTTAATTGTGTGATTAATTAAGTGGTTGCCTTCCCTACTAGATGGTAAGATCCTTTAGGAGAAGGGTCCTTTCTTCTTGGCCACCATTGTATACCCATCATCCAGAGCACTCCTTAGGAAAAAGCAACTTCCATAAAGACAGCTCATTGAATGAATGAATGTCATCTAAATTCTCAGTTTGATTCGTTCAGGGATTCCTTCCTCTAGTGTGTACCGTTGGCAAATAAATAAATATTTACAGTCGGGGTTTCTGTTTTCTGAGCTCTTGATCCTTCATCCTTTACAAAAGCACAAGGTCATGCACTTAGTGTCTTGTGTGCCTTTTGCTTCTAGTGTGGGAGACTGGGGAGAACAGGAACTAGATCGTCTAACACATTCCCCTACGTATCATCTCTGTGACCTTGGGGAAGTTTCTGAACCTTCCTGAGCCTCAACTTTGTCGTTTGTACCTCATAGCATAATTGTGGGGATGGAATAGTGTAGCATAATGTCTTAGTAAAATACTAAGCACTCATTAAAAATAACACGACTTTTTGCTGTAATAATTACCATAATTGCTATCAATTTACTGACTACTTATTCTATTATTATTTTTAGTCTCAAAAAATTCTATGTTCTGCTCCAAAAAAAATTCTATGTTCTGATTCCCTGCTCTTTCCAAAATATCTTTTAACTACTATGATTTTAAGTAGTGACTTGCTAGACAGCAATCATAGAACTTTCTTCTGCATTCCTTTATAACTACCTGTGGACGAATTAATAAGGCTTTCCTGTCCCATCTGATACTACAGATGACGTCACTTCCAAAGATGTAAGAAAGACTGGGGGTGCTTGTGAGTATTCTAGTCACTAGTCTTTGAATTGGTATTCCTCGCTCAGATTGAGAAATATTCAGTACATCCACCGTATCCCCTGTTAGAGGCTATTCTTAGTGACAAGAAGGTGACAGAGGGGGCCAGACCATGTTTCCTGAATCAGGCAATAATTGCTCACAGTTTATTCGACATTATTATTGAGTTAGTATTGAAAAGGTAATTTCATGCTTGGTGAAGTGGTAAATTTGATTCATATGCTAGGAAGGTAAAGGAACAAATGTGACATTGACAGTAATAATTACACCCCACCCGGAAACAAGGCAAGGCAAACACTTCACCCTGCTTTGGCATGAAGCAAAATGAATCCATGCTCTTGCTTTTCTTTACCACCCTCTTAATCAACTGCCTACTGACAGGACATCATAAGACAGCAAAGGTCCCTTCGTTGGAATTTATTGGCCTGATTTGGTGCTACATAATAAATTACTGTTTTGTTTACTATGCTTAGACTTGAGTTTGTCATTTGTAATAAAAGTAATTTCAATAATCTTGATATAAGCATCTTGTGGTATGAAGAATCTGGGGACACCCTTTGCCTCCTTGGCTATCTTCATGCCCTTCCGGCAGTGATTTAAGGGTCGAGAGGAGTGGATAGCTGGCTTCATCTCACAAGCTTCCTTGGCCCTTCATCCCTTGTTTCTCCACTGTTTACAAGTGGATAGTGATTTTCTTTCTTAATGGTACTGAAGGGGTGGTGGTGGTGGTGGTGGTGGTAGTGAAAGAATTAGCCCATTAGTAATCAAAACACTAGAAATATAACATAATTGAGATCTTGTTAAAAATTCAAAATGTAACAGCGCCCACCTTTGCAGTAAAAATTCCTTCTGTTGAGCAATCAGTAGGGATGGTCTAACTCAGGAGGGAAGCAAGCAAGACCCTTAAGAAAAGTAGCCAGGCAGGAAGCATCCCCCATTAGACCTCAGAGGAAGGTGGTTTGGCAAGGTCAGGCATTCCCCAATTTAGATAAGTCAAGATTCATGAGGCTTCAGGGGCTGTTGGTCTAAGGACTGCTGGAGAAATGCAGGTGTAGGTTATTTTCTATGATCATTGCAAAGCCCACCATCCTAGAGTATCTGTGATCATTGTTAAGAACTTGCTAATCTCTTCCTGTGATTGTGGTCAAAACCTGCTGTTGACACATAGTTTAAAGTATAAACTGTATTGATTTTTTTGGTTTCTTAAAGCAGTTTGGAGGGAACAAACCCCACTGTTTCTTTCTGTCTCATGCTTCAGGATAAATTTATTTTCTCAAATCAAGCTAATCTCTTTAGCTGAAAGAGTGGCAGGTGATCCCAGACCCTTGATTTCTGGTAAGAATACTGCTGCTAGAAGAATGCTTTTGAAGAATTTTACTTGGATTCACTAATGTTTTTATCAAAGAGAAACTTTGATTGCTTGTCTTTGAGTTCAAGCTAAGGAATTTAAGAGGCAGCCTTACAAGACTAAGTAGATATTATTGTGAAGAATATGGTGACGTCACTTGCACCAGTGCTGTATGAAAGCTACAGGAAACATTCCTGTGGAGTCCAAGGTCCAATCAACCATGAATTAATGAGTCACACAATCCCTAGACCTGAAGAACTCAGTGGTGTCTAGCTACCATTAGTGGGGTTTGTGGGAGAAAATTGGAGAACAGAACTGAAAATCAAAAAAGAGACCAGATTTACTAGCTGAGTAGAGTGCTGATGATCAACTCTTTATGACCAAAAGAAAAGTGTCTATCCAAGGACCAAGTCCAGAGAATTAGAGGAAAAGGAGAAATGGAAACAGGAACTGCACGGGTGAAATGGGGCTTTGTGAAAAGCAGTGGTTCACTGTGGGAATTGCAAAAGGTGAGTTGAACCAGAATGTGTGTGGATTGTTGAGTGGAAAACCAGGAACTGCCCTGTAAACCTTCTCGTAATACACACACATAAAATTTCATTTTTAATAAAATGTTGGGCAAGCTGATAGCACTCCGGAGAATGGCATTGGTTTGCTTTGATCCTTTCTCCCTTCCTGCCCCTCCCCCATTTTCTTTAATCTTTTATGATTTGGGTTTTGTTAATACATATACTATATTTCCATAGTTCAATCACGTCAAGCAGAATTGTACAATTGCTGCCACAATCCGTTTCCAAACATTCCTTTTCTTCCTGGACTCCTTGACAATGTCTCCCTTTTACGCTTCTCACCACCACTGTAAAACCCCATCCCCACCCCCACTCCCACCCCACCCCTGCCTGCCCCTCTGGAAATCCTTATTCTACTTGCTCTCCCTCTAGATTCATCAGTCCTGGCTTCCGTCTACCAAAACACAGCAAAGCAGACCACACAATTTCATGAGGGCGATGTCCAATGACATAATTTCTCCGAAATGCACCCCAATTTGAACAAACAAAGCCAACAAATGCTGAAAATCAGATCGGGTCCAACATATGTCAGAGGGGGAATCAACTGGCAAAGTTTTAGCCGTTGGGGTCAGATTTAGGCCTTTGATTTCTGTCCGATACACTCAGTTGAGTAACCCCTTTCCTCCCCTACCTCAGTGGTGGACAGAGAGAGTTCACCAGCGGCTGATTTCCTATGTAGTTTCCACAAATGACTATTGGGCTCCCACTGTCAGCCCTCGCCTTCTGCAAACGGGATTCTCACATCTAGCCTCTGATACTATTCCCTCCTTCAACTTCACATTATTTGATCTATCATCCTTTGGTGACTGATGGTGGTGTGCTCTGATTCTTTTTTTTTTTTTTTGGGGGGGGGGCATCACTGCTCTCCGGTGGTGGGAGGAGGAGGCCCAGCCCCACTGCTGGAATTGAACCTCCGTCCCAGTGGGCCGCACAACCACTACGCTCAGCCCTGTGCTCTGATTCTTAAGGACTCTGACAATGTATATGATGATGTTTGCCTACTTGCTTGGTTTATGACACATCTGGCCTTAACAGATGTCCTGGACATATAGAAAACAATCTATGCCAAGTCTAACTAACTTTGACTGTCCATTTTATTAATACATTTTAACTACCAAGTTATTCAAGTAAGCCAAACGTGGTTGTATAAAGTCAAATTTTAAGACTCACCATCTAAGGAAAGCCATTATTGATAGTTCAGCTAGACCTAGTTAAATAAAAGCAACATGAGTATGTATGTGTGTATATATATATATATATATATATGCATGTATCTACATTCATGCATGTGTATGAATGCAGGGCCAATTCAAATGCATGCACTAATTCTGTGATTTTATTTTCTTTCTTTTTAAATCATTTTATTGGGGACTTGTACATGGCTTTTCACAATACATAGGTGCATGTGAAGGTACATATACTGTGGTAAGCACCTTCACATGACTGCTGCTGTCATCATTCTCCAAATGTCTGCTTTCCTGATTGAGCCCTTGATATCAGCTCCTTGTCCCTTCCCCTCTGTCCCTACTCCCCCTCCTCCACCAACCCTCAATACTTTATAATTATTATTGTTTTATCATATCTTACACTCCCCAATGTCTCCCCTCACCCACTTCTCTGATGCCTGTCCCCCAGATAGGAAGTTATGTGTTGATACTTGTAATTGGCTCCCCCTCTCCACCCCACCTTCCCTCCACCCATCTGGTAACTCCACTCTCACCACTGGTCAGGATTCACAGTGTTCTCCACCTTTCTTAAAATGTGTGTAAGCTTACATCCAGAATTCTTGCAGGATCAATTCCTAAAGGTAGTCTTGCTGTTGCAAATTTTGGTAGGTAATTCAAAATTGCTTTTCAAAAATATCTGCACCAAGGAAAACATGGGTCAGGAAGGTGTGAGAATGCTTGTTTCCCAACACCCTAACCAAGCTGACTATTAAAGGCTTAAACATTTTTTGCTAATCTACTGAGGAAAACCCATTTCGGGTTTCAATTGCATTTCTCTCATCTCCAGGGTGGACATCTGTTGCTCTGTTTACTGGGCATTCCTATTTCTTTCTGGGTGAGTTGCCAATTAATATCCTCTTCTCATTTCTCTATTGGCCTGTTTATGGCTTCTTCCTAAATTGTGGGACTTCTTTGTGTTATTGGTGTGTGAAACCTGTATTAAACAGGCTGCAAGTGTTTCTCTATTTGTCTTTTAACCCTTGGGTGACTTTGTCCTGAAGAAACATTTACATTTTTGTTACTAGTTGTTCTTTATGATTTCATTACATCATGTCATTTTCCTTGTTTATAAAGCATCTATCAGGCTGGTTTTGACTTTTGTCCACAGCTGTTATGTAAGTGTTTAAAATTCCCAAGACTGTGATTTTTTTTTCTTTACTTATTGGTTGGTTGTCCCTTTTGCCATTGTTTGTGTAGTTGCTGCTTTTGTATCTTTGATTTTAATACTCAGTTGTACTGTACTATGGCCAGAGAGATTGACTGTGTGATTTGAACTTTTGTTTATTTATTAAGACACGTTTATGCCCTGGAATACAACCAATGTTTATTAAATGGTTCATGAGCATATCGAAGGAATATATCATCTCTGTAGGTGGGGAACTGAATTCTAATCTTTTGCTCTCTGTTCTCTTCCATTTTTTCTCCATTGTTTTCTTTCTCTTTAGATTAATTGCTTCATCCAAATCCTTACTAACCTTACTTTTATTTTGACCAAATTCAAGCAGCTTTTGCTGTGGATCTGATTTTTATCATTTATTGAGGTATTGTCTTGAGGATTATGAGGGGTCACAGCTTTGATCAGTGGTTGCTATAACATACGTTTTCTCACTCTCAGTTACAGTCTCTATTGTATCTGTAGCTTTTTGTCTTGACCTCCACTCGGTAACTCCCAGTTCATGGTTGTTGCTGGAATGTCCTTAACAAACCCTTGTCCATTCCATTCTTTTCCATGTTTTCATGTGGTTTATGTTTATGTAGACATAAATGTGTGTTTTACTTTTAATTTTACTCCTGCTATTCCTTATCCCAAACAAATTGATTGCCCTGCCTTCATAAAAAATAGCCAATGGATTACATTCACATCATTGAACCAAAAGCCAAGTGCATCTATCAGATGGTTTTTATCTTTCCCCTATTTCTTCCTTCCCACCGTCCCTGTGCTGTTGAACTCACCTTGGATTTTGGTTCCAGATTGTTAATTCTTTTTACTGTGTGCCTTTTCTGGTTTATGAGTACCTACTGAACAATCCCGTTAAACTTCATGGCTGTCGTTTCAAGAATAACTTCATATTGCCATCAAGGCTCTTTTGCTTTTGTTTTCCTTTTTTTTTTTTTTTTTTTTTTTTTTTTTTTTTTTTTTTTTTTTTTTTTTTTTTTTTTTTTTTTTTTTGCAGTCTGATCACTTCTGTGCCTTGACTTTACGTTGCTGAAGGGCAACTTGACAACTTAATGTTTTGGGTGCTGGATTTTTATAAAGTTATGTGGGTAGTCAACTGTCTGAGTTCTAAAAACCTCATTTCCCCCTGCTCCAAACTTTAATAACTAAGTTCCCCCTCCCTCCAACTTTACAGTGTTTTCTCTTGGTTCTTGTAGTCATTGTAGATGAGGCATTTGGTGCCAGTTAAGTAAGGTCATGGGCTCCCATCTGAATTTTTGTTCAAAATCCTACACCTCTAAATGTCTTACTACATGAGCTTCAGTGAGCCTCAACCGGCCATCCAGAAATTTGGGAAAAGAGTGTGGTTGGTGCAGCTCATCATGCCACAGAGGTTCAAGAAAAGTAAAGCAGTTCACACTCATGAATAATGAACTCAGTGGCGATCATGATGGTGGTTTCTTTATAGCAATGCTTTGCTGTAGACTTGTAGGTCTGGAGATCATGATTTCTACAATGTTTTCATGACAGACTCAGTCGACTTTTCCTCTCTGAAGATTCAAATTCCTTTGCAGCTTAAAGATCTCTGTTCTCATATTTGGGGTTGTATCTGATCCTCCATCCACATATCTTTCTTGGTTTTCTGGATTCTCACTCTATGGCTCTGGGATCTTTCAAAGCTGTCCACCATATGTATTGGTTTCTTTAGGCTGTTAGAACATGTGGCCACACATGCTGTGGCCCCAGATAACACAAATGGCCGCGGTGGAGTCAGATGTGGGAAGTAGTTTTCACTGGGCTCACGTCAAGGCTCAACAGGCAGTTGGCCTTGTGCAGGTGAAGCGGCTCTGTTCCTCTCGTTTTTCGTTCCCAAGCTTGTCGAGGTGGCCTGCGTGCCCTGTCTGTGATCCCTTTCTCTTCAAAGCCAGTAGCGGAGCATCTTCAGATCTCTTTATGGCTCTTTGCTCCCACCTCCCCCTTGGCTGACAGCAATCCTGGTGGGTACAGTGCATTGGAACCCCACCTACAGGGTCTCCGATACTGCCCCAGAGAGCACTGGCATCCTCACCCTCACGGAGGTGGGCATGGTCACAGGCGGAGGGCATCTTTGGAGGACCAGGATTTTGCTTCTCATCCCGGTCTCTTTACGTTCCTCACTAAGTTCATCTCTCGAGCCTCCTTCTCTTCTGGCTTGAAAAGCTCGTTGCCTCACCTTCCCAGGTCAAAAAGAGGTGGGTGTATTTTCTTTTCCCCGTGCTATTTTTAACTTTCAGAAACAATCCTGCCCTCGTTTGCACGGGTGTTGAGTTATTTCATAGGATGTGGATGGGAGACATGCACAGTCGATGATCTTGGGAGGGAAAATTTATTTTTATCACTTGTTCTGTCACTGAGTATGTGTTTCTATAAATTGTGATAGCTATTTCTGGAAATGTATAAATGACTAAAATGAGACTAATAGAAACGTTGGTCACTTGCAGCTATGAATGTAGAATCTCTGGTTTGATCTGATCTACATATGCTATGAGAAGCTCTCGAGGCATTAATGGTTACATGTTGGACGGCACTCCAGAGTTAGCAGTTCAAACCTATCAGCAGGTCCAGAGGAGAAAGAGGAGGCTTTCTGCTCCTGTGAAGTGACAGTCTTGGAAATCCACTGGGGCAGTTTGACCCTGTCTTAGAGGGTCTCTGTGAGTTGGGACCAAATTGATGGCAGTGAGAAGTTGCTTCTAGTTACCGGAGTCACTTGTTTTTTAAAAAGGCCTGAAATCAATTTTGTGCTGGATCCTATGAGGAGGTATCCGCCCCCCCCTAAAAAAAGAACTCCTCCCTCCCCAAAGCTATGTATTTAATTTTTAAACAAAGCAACCTTTTTCACCTTCAAAATACTCAAGATTACACTTTATACATTTGTCAAGCCTGTGATTCCAATCTTGGAAACATTTTTTCAAGTTCATCTGTTTGAATGGCTGACAGCACCTTCTTTTATTCGTAACCTCTTCTACATTGTCCAATTGCTGTCCTTTCATGTCCCTCTGCATTCATGGAAACAAAAAAGTCACACAGGGAGAGGTCAGGTGAGTAAAGTGTGTGAAGCAAGAGAGGCATACTGGTTTTTGCCAAAAACCAGTGCACTGAGATGACTGTGTGAGCGTGTGCATTGTTGTGATGGAAAAACCAGCTGCCCAGCTGCCATAAATCAGGCCTTTCTCCCGCCCCCTCCCTGCACACTGTTAATGCAGTCTTTTCACAACCTTTAAATAGAAAACTTGATGAACAGTCTGACCTGGTAGAACAAAGTCCAAATGCATTATGCCCTTCACATAAAAAAAAAATGAGCGTCATCTTGATCTTTGATATCACTTCATACACTTTTTAAGGGTGAGGTGACCATGGCATCTTCCACTGGCTTGATTTATGTTTGCTTTTGAAGTCATAAAAATTGCACCAATAATGACCTTGGCGGAGGTTGGGGGGGGGGGGAGGTGGGGAGGTGGACCTGCTCACTTGGAACCTAATCTTTCAAAGCATGGCATACTTCTAGTCAGCACTATTTCTCTTGGTCACTCAGAACCCGAGGCACAAATTTCTCAGCAACATTTCTCATTCCCATATCTTACGTTAAAACTCAATGAACTGAGCTCCAAGGTAGCCCAGATAACGCCCCCATTTCTTGAATTGTCCGCCCTTGGTCTTTGAGCACAAGTGCAGGAATTTTGTCAGCATTTTCATCCATTCAAAAATTCGATTAGACGTGCAGAATGAGGTTTTTCACCTTTTTCAAATAGAGAAAATGACTTGTGTGCTTGATATTTTCCCAAAGCGCTGTTCTTGTAAGCTGCGTTCAACCTTACAACAGTTTCTGCAGCATTTGTCCTGAGCGGGAAACCTTTTGCAGCCGCTCGCTGGTTTCTTAAATCCACTGTCACAAAAAGCAAGGTTGGAGTGAACTGCTTTTATGAAGCAATCCGCTGTGACCAGAGAGATCTTTCCCAGGTGACCCCACTAGGTGCACTAACTCAGAGCGAGTTGCTTGAGGCCCACCTCACAGGAAGAATTTATGCTACGAAAGCCCCGCCCTGCAGAGCTTTTTTCCAGTTGTTGTTTGTTTGTTGGTTTGGGGGTCGGGTGGAGGGGTATTCCCTCATATTTTGCTCTTTATGTTCATGACAAACCAAACATTTAACATACATCATCAATTAGCAATTCATTTAGTTCAGCTGATGGTTAGCGAATTCTGAAGATCGGGAAGTTCATTTCCTCGGACCTTGGCTCCCCTGAATACTAAATTCTTACCAGGAGCCACAGCCTCTCTCTGCTAGGGAGATATCTCTCCATCCCCTGGGTATCAACCCCTGCGTGTGAGTCAGCACCAGAGCACCTCCTGCAGGTCCAGCGCTGAGGTTGCAGCCTCACGCTCCGCTCCCCAGGCCCGGTGAGTGTGCACTGTTTCTGCATCTAGACAGGGGGCTGGAGCTACATCTGGTTTTGTCCAACATCTGTACAGATTCTTACATCCCTACAGAAGCAACATGTTTTTTTTATGACTTGCAGTCCTTATCGGAGATGTTGTACCTGGGTTTCAGGGAAATAGTGCATATGGGGTCATGCATTTTGACGATGGCCTTCCCACCTGCACTCTGGCCAGGAATATGGCATTACCTCATGCTTAACAATAACAATGCCAGCGATGGTAATGATGACAGTAAGTATTTAATGAGTGTCAACTGGGCATGATGTGCTTTCATATACCTCATCAATTTTAAGTGCTTTTAACCGCAAGCATAAAACTCCCACATCTTAAAATAGTAGTCATTTCTTTTTGCCACCTAAAGAAAGGTTCAGGGCTAGAGACCTGGTGGTGGGGTGGTTACCTCCAGTCCGCAGCTCAAAATCACCAGTTGCTCTGTGGGAATAAAGTGACGTTTTCTGCTCCCATAAAGCGTTACAGGTTCTGAAACCCTGTCCTGTGGGCTCTCTGTGGGTCGATTAGACTCTGCAACAGTGAGTTCAGGACTCTGCAGCTGCCAGTGCAGAAAGGAGCTCAGCATCTTAGATGATGAAGCCATTGTGATTTTCATGTCTTTGCTTCACTGGGGCAAGATGACTGCTTCAGACCCAGCAAGCATGTCCATCCACAGGAAGACAGAGGGGAACATAAAGAAAGCTCAGAAATGTATTCTAAAAACTGGGTTGACTTCACTTGTGACACGTTGGCCAGAATGAGGATGACCAACAAGCACTTGAATGGAAGTGACTAAAACAATGAAATAAAATAACTCATCATGTGGCTACCCACTCACTTCTGATGCATCGCCACCCTATCGGACAGAGTGTACCTGATCCGGAGGGCTTCCAAGAGTATAAGTCTTTATTACAGCAGATTGTCTTATCTTCCCCTGAGAGTGCCTGCCGGGCTCCAGTCCTATACCTTCTGGGTAGCAGCTGAGAACTTCAACCACTGAATTGCCAGGGGTCCCGTTAGAAGAGGTTAGGGAAAAGGGTTTAGGATAGAAAAGGGGAAATGTAGGAATGATGAAGCATACAGTGTTCCTCTAGTTCTTGAATACATCCTCCCTACCCACTATCATGTTCCCAGTTCTGCCTTATAATCCAGCTGGACTGGAGGATGTATGCTGGTACAGATAGAAACAGGAAACACAGGGAAACCAGGCCAGATGAACCCCTCAGTGGTGAGAGGGGCAATAATGGGAGGGTGGAGAGAAGGTGGGGTAGAAAGGGAGAACATATTGTAAGGCTCTACATATGGTCTCCTTTCTGGGGGACAGACAGTAGAGAAGTGGGCGAGGGGAGATGTCAGATGGTATAAGATAGGGCAAAATAACAATAATTTATAAATTATCAGGGGTTCATGGGGGAAGGGAGAGCAGAAAGGGGGGGGGGAATGAGGAGCAGACACCAGGGGCTTAAGTGGAAAGCAAGTGTTTTGAGAACAATGAGGGAAACAAAAGTACAAAAGTGTTTGACACAATGGATGTATGTGTGGATTGTGATAGAAGTTGTACGAGCCCCCATTAAAATGATTTTAAAAAAGAAAAGGGGCTAAACTATCCTGAAAGTGTTTGCCAGGGAGTTATTTAGTTTATACTCACAGCCTTTGTTCTGCCTCTTCCCAGGCTCTGCCTCAGGGTCATGTAGGGTCAGAGAATGGAGGTAACTAACCCCAAATGGCACCATTGTGAAAAAGCACAGCAGGATTGGTAACTGCCTCTATCTTCCTCTGAATCCCCCGTCTTTTCTCTCCATTATACTTTCACTCAGAATGTTCTCTATGCCATTAGCAAACTTGATTGAGAGACAGAAGGAAGTAATGATTCCTTGGCTTTTGAAGGTCAGTGCTTCAGCGCTTGATGCTGTTGACCAGAGAGTTCTCTGAAGGACTCTGTCGGTGGTGGCGAGAGGTGCTGGCCACTTTGCTCTAACTCATTGCAACTGAATGTGCCAGCAAACGAAACACCGCCCGGTTCTCGAGCCCCCTCACCATCCCTGGTGGTTTGGAGCCCACTGCGCTGACCATTGTGTTGGCCTATCCCGGGAGGGTCTTCCTCGGATTTCTGCGGACCCTCGGCTTTACCTCTGGGATACCTTTCTCCAGGGACTGGTCCCTTCTGATACCATGTCCAAAGAGCACGAGACAAAGATCCACCATCCCTGAGTCTTCAGAGCATTCTGGCTATATCTCTTCCCACCCAGATGTGTTTGTTCTTCTGAAAGTCCCTGGAATATTCAATATTTTTCACTGACACTTTGACTTAAAGACATTGATTTTTCTTCAGTGTTCTTTTTTCATCATTCAGCTTTCTAATGCATTCTGAGGCCGTTGGAGATGCCGGGACACGAGTCAGGCTCACCCGAGTGCTCTCAGTGTCGTCTTTGCACTAAACAAAGCAGGACGCTTTTGTGGTACTTCTGCCCACAGGAGAATTTTAATCTCCATCAACAGGCAGTCATAGAACTAAGAGTAAAAGTGGGTTAGAATCCCCAGATTGTGACGATCAAAATCAATCAGCCAGCTGACTAGTATGATAAAAGGATATAATAATTAATTAATTAATTCTAAGTTCATAGCTCAAGGGGTGAGGGGATATCTCTTTGTTCACTGTGATTCATTTGATCTTTTCGTTATTCAAAAAGAATTTTTTTTAATAAAAAAAAAAAAAACATTGAACAGAGAGACCATTTTCTTGTTCCCGAGTCTATTTGAGTTTCTCACTGGTGATTTACTTGGATGGCCCAGTGTAGATCAAGGTTTCTTTCTTAAGCAGACAACTCTAACAACTGAGAAACTCCTTCCAGGATGGTTTGCATGAAAGGGAAGTGCTCAGTGATTCCGATGGAGTACACCATCACTTCACTGTTGCACTTTCCTCTGTCAGCCCAACACTCTCCATCAGAGGCAGGTGTCAACCTACTGCCCAGGATACTGGACCACCTGCCTCCTCCTGTGATGGCACTGAGAACTTTCTTCCTGGAACCCAGCTGCATGTGAATGCTCTGAAGGTCCTTTTATTAGTCCAGGTAGACTAGAGAAACAAAGTCATAGACATGCATACGGATATAAGGATATGGTTTATATACAAGAGAAATAGGACATTAAGAAAGCATCCCAACCCAGTCCAGTTCAAAGTCATAAGTCTGATATTAGCCCATATGCCTGATATCAGTCTATAAAGTCTTCTTCTAACTCATGAAGTCATAGGACAGTGGGTGCAGAGTCCTGGTGCCAGCAGGGGTCTCCCCATGGCTTCTCCCTTCCAGGGCTCAGGGTACACCAATAGCAGCCAGTGGTGGTAAAAGCAACTCACTGCTGGCAGGGGTCTCCAGAAGGCTTCTCCAGTTTCAGAGGTCTAGTTTCATCAGGGTAAGGCCATATGGTTTCTCCTCTGGCTCCTTCAGCTCCTCGGACGCTGCCATCTTGTCTTGTCCATTATTCATCGTCTCGGAGACTAACTCCCAACAACTAGGGAAATCACCTCTCATCTCCACGAGGGAAATATCATGAGATTTCCCAGAAGTCTCAGGAGAAAGCCATGCTCACACGGAGGCTTCATTGGCTACTCAATGGCTATCTCCCGGATTAACAGGCCAGACTCCACCCCTACATCTCAATCATGAAATTAACATAAGCACATGACCACCACAGTCCTCATCTGAGCAAAGCTACAGAGCTTCAAGATCAATCTACTCTCTCATTGTGGCAGTCATGTACTCATGTCAATTTCATGATTGGGAGTGTATGGGGTGGAGTCTAGCTTGTCAATCTGGAGATAGCCAGTGAGACCTCAGTGTGGGCATGACTTTGTCTGAGAATTCTGGGAAACTTTGTGATATTTCCCCATAGGTATGAGAGACTTACAGCTGAGTCCTTGGGAGCTATTGCTGCTGTCAAGACAATATGGCAGTACGCTGATAGACCCTGAGTCCTGGAAACCGGAGGAGCCAGAGGAGAAGCCACATGGGTTTACCCTGATGGAACCAGACCTCTGAAGCTGAAAAAGTCACGTAGACACTCCCACCAGTGCTGAGATGTTTGAGAAGTCACAGAGAGGTCCCTGCCAGTGCTGAGATGTTTCTACCACTATCGACACACAAGATTCTGCACCCACTGACCTGTGATTGTCCTGGTGCCGCTGCATGTGCTTCGTGAGTCTCAAGAGGACTTAGGGATTGGTATCAGACATATGGGCTAATATTGGATTTATGACCTCAAACTGGACTGGGCTGCGATGTTCTCCTGATGTACAGTTGTACTTGTATATAAATCTTTCCCTTATATGCATATGCATGTCTATGTATTTTGTTTCTCTAGTCTACCTAAACTAAACACTATGAGTCTCCCAGGCAGTAGGACTGCAAGAACACTCTCAGGGGAGTAGTATCAGCCACATCTTCCTGCTACTCCACTTGATCTTTATCCCAGGGCAGATGATCGTCATGGCCATTTTCCTCTCCCTCTTCATCAGTCTCTGTTTGGCCAGCCTCTGCTATTCCTTGTCTCTGCAAACATTCACTGGGCCTGGGAAACACCAACTCTCTCTTTCTGTCTGAGATTGCTTTGGAGCTTTGTATTCTGTTCCTTCTAAAAATTATGCTTTCCAAACCTGAACAGTGGATGAGGGATTCGTGTTGTCCGTGGTGGCCCTCCTTGGCTGACAACTGGAGTTGATCTTTGAAGTGCTCTGAAAATGAGTCTTCCTCCTCCTCTGCAAACACCTCCATCATGCTTCTCTGCCTGCTTTTGTCCTCTTTCCTACCTGCTCCCCTGTATCTTTGTTCATCTTGAACTTTAACTGGAAAGTCTGTTGACGCCCTTTGACAATGATGCAAAATGACTAGAAGCAGAAGCCTGTAAGGAAGATGACATGGTGAAGGTCCCTTTGGAAGAAGAAAGTTGAAAGCATGAAACCGTCGACCCTATGGCAGTAAGTAGACCCACCCAATGCAACATGCTGCTTGATTGCTTGAATGCCACTTCCGGGGGGCGTCAATGGTACATCAGAACAAAATAGAATTGTTGACACCTTCAAGGTTTTTCCTCAGAGTCCTGGTGGCTCCCTGGATAAAGCATTTAGCCATCAACAACAAGGCCCATTGCTCAAACCACCAGGTGATTCCTGGGAGGAAGCTGTGACAGCCTGCTATGGCAAAGATCTACAGCTTTAGGAAGCTGAGAGGGGGCAACTCTATTCTGTTCTGTGAGGCTGTTAGGAGTCCAAGTGGCAGTGGATCTGGGACTTTTTCATGATCATGCTTTTTGGTCTGTTTGTGAGAATTTTTGTTCCTTCGTGTTGAGGTGTCAATCCATAGTGAAGGCTGAAAATCCATCTCTTCGTTAGTAAGTGCTTCAAGTCCTCTTTGCTTTCCACAAGCAAGATTGTACCATCTGCGAACCTCAGGTAGGAGTCTTTTCCAATGCGGGTGTCATGTTCTTCTTCATTGAGTGCAGCTTCCCATACAGATTAAACATGGGTAGTCAGAAGAAGAATACAACCCTGAATCACTTTTGAACACTCAGTGTCCCCGGGTGCTATTTGAAAGTCTGCTCTTTGGTCAATGTACAGGTCCTCATCAGTACAGCTATGAGTTCTCAAATTCCTTTTCTTCACATTATTATCCATAATTTTTATGATCCATGTAATCAAATGCTGTTTCACAATCGTAGGGCCAGAGGGAAACATCTGTTGGTCACATCAGTCCTGGTAGCCCTCATTTTATTTCCTCTTCTGAATTGACCTGAAATTCTGGGGATATTCTGGAAATTCTCTTCAACAAAGTGTTAGCTGCATATGATATTGTTTAACTATTTCCATAATTTGTTGGATTACCTTTCTTGGGAATGGCACAAACAGCAGCCTATTCCAGGCAGTATATTGATACCAGATGTCTTGTTAAGTACAAGGCAAGTTTCCTGCATCACATCAGGTAAGGAGTTTATAACTTACCAATCACAAGGCTTAAATCCTTGATGTCAGTTTGGGGATAGGGAATGAAAAGAGGTAAGAATTGGAAAGAGCTTAGAAGCAAACTGCCTGGGTTCAAATCCCAATACCAACATTTACAAATATAACTGTGATGTCATGATATTACAGTGACACTGTCAAGAACGGTTTTGCTTCAAGTCTACCTCCTCTGGTCCCAAACCATCAGCAGTTTCTCACTTTGATGGTGGGCACTGTGGGCTGGCTATTCAGAAAGGAGCTCAGAAGTACTTTTCTGTTGGCTTTCTTTTACCACAAATGCAGGGATGGAAAGACTCACTGTCTCAGTCACCCATGCAGCCAGAGATGGTATGAAAAGTTTCTAGCTAATGAGATGCAAGTGAATGTCTTGGAGGAAGGGCTACACCCTCATATCTCTGTATCATGAGTCCTCCTAACGTACAGTACAGATGTGAGGCTAGAAGTGCAGTGGTCATCTTGTGATGTTGAGGTGCACAGATGAAGACAAAAACCACCAGTGGAAAATAATGATGCCAGACAAATGGAAAAAGCTTAGGTCTTTGGTGGCATTGTTGAGCCACTATACCATCTTGGAGGGTTGCACTTCTTGTGACATGGAATCGCAGCCCTCGTCTTCTTAAACCACTGTTCATTGGGTTTGTCTGTCACTTTCTATTGAACTTGCTCTGAGGTGAGACCATATCCTTCCCAGTCACTGTCAACGCTGCAGGTCTGCATTGACAGTGCTCCTAAATCAGGCCTCATTCTTCCTTTCAAACTTTTCTTTACTTCTTCCATTCACGGCTTTTATGATTGATCTAAACTCAGTTGCTTTGAGTTTCCACCTCCACTGGAAGGCCAGGTGACCTCCCCTTCACTAAGTCCTCCTCATGTCACCTGAGGCTGTCCTTTCCCATTCTTTAGAACTTTAAGTTTCTCTCATGTTAACGCTTTTTCTCATGAATTTTGGTCATCTGAACATTGATCACATCACCTTTATGAAGAATCTTGTATTACTCATTCCCATGCATCCCTGCACACACCCATCAACACACACACACACACGCGCGCGCGCGCGCGCGCGCATGTCTCCTCAAACACCACACACTTCCTTGCCTGGGTGAGTCCTCAGACCTACGGAGGTAACCTACGACTGGGTTGTTTTGAGGTCTTTGCTGAAGTAACTTTCCATTTGTTTTAAACACCAAAGACAATCATCACTAGTTCTCACTAGTATTCCTGTGTTGAATCACTGCCAAGCAAACCATTTTCTTAGATTCAGACATATATTTTTCCTGAACTGTTCTTCTTGTTCTACTAAAGGGAAGGAGGAGAAATGGCCTTGTTTGCAGAGTTTGGTTTGCAGAGGTCTTTCTGAGCTGTCTGCTGTGCATTGAGAGCAAGGAAGCTGCCCCTTCTCTCCTTGCCTAGCAGATTGATCTGTGCTGCCTTCAGAACGCAGCCAACCAACTCCAGATGTACTTCTCTCAGGGTAAGTATGGCAGAAGAAGCTCTGAGTACAAAACCAAATATAAATCTTGTCCCCACAGAACTTAGCACAATGCCTTGCATTTCTGGAGATTTAGTGCACGTTTTTGATCGATTTGGGAGCATGGTTGGAGTCCAAACTTGCAAACAATCTCTTGGCTTCATTAATCTGTCCATTCACGTATTATGTATATGTGTTCTTCACATCCTGACCACTTCCCCAAAAAGGTATATGAAGTAACTAAAAGCAATTAATCCACCATAGCCATTGAGTCATACAAAGAAAGGTAAAGCTAAAACCAAACAAAAAGGGCGCAGTGGTTTTTATATGAAGGACCTAGGATAGACATGTGCATATATAGAGGCCAAAGCTCACTAGCTGTTTCCAGGGGTTGATGGGAAGGAGCACAAAGGGGGACATCTCTGGATTCACAGCTTAAAGGATACCAAGATTATGTTTAGAGTGACAAGAAACTTTATATATAGATAGGGTAATGGTTGAACACCATGATAATCAAAACTAATGTCACTGAATTGTACCCATTGAGAATATTGAAATGGTAAATGGGCTGTTCTAGATTTCTTGCTACAATTAAAAAATATGCCCCAGTAGTGAGAGGACCTTAGAAAGGGTCTCCAAGTTTTGCAACTTTGTCCCTCTTTGGGCAAACCACTCTGTGGGCATATGGTAATGTTTGCAAGAGCAAACTTTCCAAGAAGTGAGCCCAGGCAAACTGCCCTCACCACTCATTTCTTTTACTCCTAAGTGAAGCTTGAGGGATAGAAGGATCTTGAAAGAGAAATGCAATTTAAAAATATCTATTGAGACAGGTATTTTGACATTTGAAGGAAGAAAAACAATTTAGGATGCTGTAAGAGTTGCCCGGTGTTTACTTTATCATTTCACTCTGAACCACAGACAATCGTCTTTTTCCCACAGTGTCTTTGTTTTGGAGCGATCCGCAGTGGCCACAGCAGTGGGCTCGAGCATAGCCGTGATTGGAAGGTTGGGGCAGAACCGGACTCTCTCTCCTTATGCCGTGCTTGGAACCAGCTCACCAGACCTAACAACCACAGAACATGATGAACCGTATAACATTTTTAACTGAGATGCACAACATGTTCCATCAGGATAAGCCCATGTGGCTTCTCCTCCAGGATGTCTCGCAGGGAGCCCACCTTGTGTCTTGTCAGTAGAGCATTTCCAAGGGACTGAGTCATTGAATCTCTCACCTCCAAGGGGAAAGACTGTGAGATTTCCCAGAATTCTCAGGAGAAAGTCACGCCCACACAGAGGTCTCATTAGCTATTTCCGGACTGACAGACTAGACTCCATCCCTACAGTCCTAATCCTGAAATCGACATGAGTACCTGACTGTCATATGCAGTGAAACATTTTATTTGAAAGTAGCATAGTATAGCTGCCAAACTGGATCAATATGCTCTTATCTTCCTGTATCTTTTCATTTTTCTCCCTCATTCCCTCTCTCTGTCCTCTCCTACAACTCTTGTCTCTCCACTCTCAGCTAAAGTAATGCCACTGTTTGATCATCCTATTGTAGAACAGGGAAAAAGGGGTCTAGAACTGGTTTCATTTCAGTGTCTACTGAGTGATGGTGCCAGGTGACATGATTCCAAGGGCTTTGTCTCATTGAATCTTGACAGTTGCCCAGCCAAAGGGTTTTATTCGCCCCATTGTGCAAAGGGGAAAACTGGGGCTGAGACATATGGCTTACCTTGCCAAATATAGTGAGCCAGAAGTTCAGTGTGATAGCAACATGCAGCTCTCTGATGACCATTCATCAGGTGTACTGAGGAGAAATCAACCCATATCATCTTCATGACAGGCAAGAATTTTACCAGCAAACTGGTGAACCACCAATGCCTCTTCCTCAAGGCAGTGCTCCTTAGATAAGTCACTCACTCACTGCCCTTAAGTTGATGCCACCAAGTCCCTGCCAACCGATAGGACAGGGGAGAACTGCGCCTGTGGGTTGTCAACACTGAAACTCCTCGTAGGAGTTAAAATCCTCATGTTTCTCCTGCCTTCAATCATAGCATGACTCCACAGGCTTAACAATGTAGATTCTAGCTCCCTCTAGAGATCTGATACAGAGTGATCTGAGATGGGGCCCAAGAATTGGTCTTTTAAAAGTCACTCTCACAGAGTGGCTCTTAGACTCTGTGGAACGCTCTGTAAGGAGAGACTGCATCAATCATACTTGTTATTCCAAGATAATTTCATCATTGGCAGCTGCAGTTTCCACAATCACGCAGTCTCCTCTGTGTATGGAACCACACCACTAAATTCACTCACCATGCTCCATACCACTAGAAACAACTGGGAGGGATTGACCTTTGGTGACAAAGCAAATTGCTATAGTTGATCCCCCACCTCCACCTTCCAGAGCAGGCTTTCATTTAAGCTGTGCCCTTTCTGCCCACAAGTGAGGGCTTGCCTGGAAAGCACTGGTTACTTAGAGACTAAAAAAGCCTTAGAAGCCTCATCCCTTCTACCCCACACATTATCTGACGTGGCCAAAATGAGATCTGCTGTTGTTTCAGAGCCCAGGATGGCACGTCTGTGTGGCCTCCCTCACTCCCTCACCAGATATTAGAAGTGAAGCAAAGCAAAGCAAAATCAAGAAAGGAGAGTTGTCATTGAGTCAGTCCCAACTCTTGGCTAACCCAAGTGACCCCACATGTCTTCCTAGACCTGAGTGAGCGTTACCAGAGGCTGTATTACTGGCACTAAAATGGCCACACTCGGGGGTCACAAATCTCTGTTTTTGACTGATCCTGCTCAACTGTTCTCCCCAAAGGTCCAATGGTATAGGATGTGACTTTTGCTTTTCCACTCTGAACATTACCCGTGGAAAATAGTTTCACAATCTGATCATCTGAACCATGCTTCCTCACTGTTTTAATTTGCAGTCCCCTGTTTGCTGGTGGGGCTGCTTGCCTTTGTGTATGTTTATTTGCTTTTAGATTCTCCTGTGAACTGCCTACTCATAGCGCTCGCCCGCTCTCCTGCTAGATAGACTGCCATCTTCATATTGATTTCTGTGAGTTCATTATCCATTATGAATTGGAATCATTTTGCATTTTAGGTGTTTCCTATATTGTTGTTACCATGAGATGATTTGTGTTTTCAATGTGCTTATAGTGACTTGGCAGCTATTTGGAAGCTTCCATCTTTAATTGGGAAAATCTGTACATAGCTTTCCTTGGGGTTTCTGGGCCATGTGCTTGTTTGGGGAGGCATTCTTTAGTATCAGATCATCAAAACATTTAACCACAGTGGAGTTTAGACTTCTGTTTTTACCCTCGTGTCTCTCATCCATCTCACAATTGATTTTAGTGTACTGTGTAATGAAGGGTTCTAGCTAACGGTCTGTTTCAGTTAGGCAGCCGATGAACTAAATCATCCCCCTGATTTCCACTCCTCTGAGAAACAGCGAGTGTCTGCATGGACTGCCTCGACCTCGGTGCATTTTCCTCTGATGTCTTTCTTGGTGTGTCCTGGTCCTGAATAATTAGCACGCCTTCTTCCATATGTTCACATGCCTTCTTTTCCTTATCAGACCTGACTTTGAGCTACACCCAGAGGCAGGGTTTCCAATTGAAAGTAAGGGCAGCACAAAGGTGGGGCATTCGAATTCCAAGGTAAGGAGCGCTCACTTGAGGTAAGAAGCCTTCACTTAAGGAGTGTTGCCTCTCAAAGAACTTCTCCCCTGCATGTAGGTCACTGCCTTTCCTTTTTAAACCCACCCCTCTCAAAGAAGGACTTGGGAGCTGAGCCCCGGTGGCGTAAGTGGTTGAGTGCAGGACTGCAGCCCGTGAGCTTGGCGGTTCAAATCCAGTGACGGCTCTCAGGAGCACTGCTCTCTGGTAGTCGTGGGAGCTATCCTGCGCTGCTCCTGAGAGCCCCAAAAAAGAAGGACTTGGGGACTTGCTTTCCAGTCCTGCTCCTCAGACCTGTTGAGGGGAGTTTGGAGGGCCGCAGCAAGCATTCTCCTGGGAGCAGCTCTCCTCTGCATAGGGAGCCTCCCCTTGGTCTGTGGTAAGACGCTTTTCTCTAGTCTTTGCTTCCTCCCAACCCTGCCTCATGGGCTCTGTGCCGAGCAAGACTTCCTCAGAAGTTGTGTTCCCTTCTGTTTCCCAGAGCTCCAGTGTCGTTGTTTGCTCTATACCATTTTGCACATTTTAATGATCTTGGAAGGTGGGGGTGGAGCACAGAATAAGTATGAGAATGCCACTTTGTTGAATAGGCGTCCCATCATAGGCTTAATCACATGGTGGGAAGAATCAAAATCATGTACGAGAAAGACCCTCTTGGCCCTAGTAAGGAAGATGAGCAGACAAAGGAAGACAGGAGGACAATGGGAAGGCCCATGTCCACTATCGATAATGGATGACCTAATAGCCCCAATTCTAATAGTGTATCCTAAAGAAATGCACAGGGCTACACGTTAGCAATCAGGTGAAGACATTCACCGTAGTACAATGTTCAGTGGAAAAATAATCGAAAAACTCAAAAACCAAGATCAATGTCCTTAAGTCAGTGACTTTATAGACCAGTGGTTCTCAAACCTTCTCATGCTGCAACCATGTCAAACAATTCCTTGTGTGGTGGTGACCCCCCAGAACAATAAAATTATTTTTGTTGCCACGCCACTCACTATAATTTTGCTACTGTTATGAATCGGGGGACCCCTGTGAAAGGGTTCCTCAACCCCCAAAGAACTCGCCACCCACAGGTTGAGACCACTGCTATAGAACAAGAGCAGAACTGCCATCATGGTTTTCTCAGGCTGTAAATCCTTATGGGAGCAGAAAACTCCTCGTCATCCCTCAGAGGGGCTGACGTTTTCAAACTGCTGAGTATGTGATTAGCCGACCATATGAACAACATTAAAAGGATGTTACACAAGTATGATGACTAAAAAATTACCATGCAGGTATTTAAAACTCCACTTTGAATAATATTGAGTCATGAAAAAGTCTCATGGCATAATGGAAAACTTAGAAATCAGTTACACAATGAAATATGCAACTTTCCTGTACTTCTCAAATGCTTCCTCCCACCCACTATCATGATCCCAATTCTACCAGAAAAATCCAGTTAGACCAGGGAATGTACATTGGAGTCAGAAACATGGTGAATTTAGGATAGATGATTTCTCAGGACCAGTGGTGGAATTGGTGAAATTGGGAGGGTGGAAGGATGGTGGGATAGAAAGAGGAACCAATTTCAGGGATCTTCATAATACCTCCTCTCTGGGGCACGGACAACAGGAAAGGGAGTGAAGGGACTCATTGGACAGCGTACAATATGAAAAAGTATAACAATTTGTAAATTATTAAGGGTTCATGGGGGTGGGAAGGGAAGGGAAATATAGGGAGCTGATACTGGGGGCCTAAGTGGAGGGAGGATGTTTTGAAAGTGATGATGACAACAAGTATTCAAATGTAGCCTGCATACAATTGATGTATGTGTGGATCTGCATGGTTGTTGTATGAGCCCCCAATAAAATAATTCATTAAAAAATGGGAAGGGGGGAAAGAGGAGCTTATACCAAGGACTCAAGTAGAAAATATTTGGAAATGAAGATGGCCATATATGTACAAATATGTTTGATACAAGTGATGTACTGAATGTTATTAGAGCTGTAAGAGCCCTCAATAAGATCATTGAGGGGAAAAAAGAAATCAGATTACAAAAATGTCTTGCATATATTTTATTCTGAATGTTGGAATTTGGTATAATTTTAATTACTCCTAATTTACATAATGAATGACAAAATATATGCTATTTTAAAATAAGTGAAGCCTAAATCAATTAGATTCTCATTCAGGTTGTTTGTCACTCTGTCAATGATCTAGTAAGTTGTTTAACTTTGAAAAATATTTGTGGCCCATATGATGCATTGAAATCTGACTCAAAGCAGAATGTCTTCAAATCATAAAACGCTTTCATCAGATAATCAAAATAAAGGTTTGGACCCTAAAAGCTGATGGCTCAAAGACTTTGAGCAATGGAAGACCATTTCCTACACGTTTTGCAGAAATGGAATCTGATGCCCATAAAGCTAAGTTCTGTGCTTCCGCTCTCTCTGCCACTAAAGCAGCACCAGTGATACATGTTGGAACTGGGCGACAATCTGAGAAAGCTCCTGTGGCAGGCTATCACTCTTCCAAGGGAGGAGGTCAATGCGCTGTCACTCTGAAGTCACTGGGATGACTTCGGGAGTTTTTCCGAATCTGCCAATCTCTCAGACTCACTCTTCTCTCCTTTCAGTGGTTAATGGAGGGGTTCCCCAGCTTGTCAACGCCTCAGAATATGAGTGGAGAAATCTTTCAAAACTATGTTGAGAACGCCTTTTGAAATTATGTTAAGCCCTAGGCCTTACCTGATCTACTGACGCAGAATCTCTGTGGAATTAAGCTTGAAATCAAATTTTTCAAATCTCCATTAGTAATTCTGATGCACCATCAACTCTGAGAATAATTATGTTTTTGTGTTTTGCTACCTCTATTTATATTCTTGGGAAATAGGCAAAAAGGGCTGAAAATGTGAAAAGACTGACCAATGATAGAATTTTGGAACATACAATGATCTATGGAACATAGGTTTCAAGTGACTTGGCAATCCTAATTTCCTTCTTGAAACCCCGGTTGCTGGGCCAGCACACCTGAGTGACCGAAACCCTGTTACATTCCAACTCCTAGTGACTGTAGGGGACAGAGTAGCACCTCCCCCATAGGAGTTCCAAGAATTGTCAATCTCTACATGAGCAGACCCACCTCATTTGTCTCCCAGAGAGAAACGGGAGTATTCAAACCATTCACCTCTTGGTTAGAAGCAGAAGGTCCCACCAGAGCTTCACCTGAGTGACAGCAACTAATAAAATAGGTGCTGGTGTCAGTGGGTTTCTTTGAGAACAGGCAGTCCTCCGATCTGCTGGCCAAGCTGAAGTCGCTCTCTTTGTAAAAAAACTGTACATGTGTCACAGAAAAAAGCACACCACGTGGGAGTCAAACACAAGCCCAGCCCGTTACTGTGCGTTGACTCAATCGCCTGGCGACCCCGGCGTGTGTCGGAGTAAAACTGTGCGACGCAGGGTTTTCAAATAACTCCCTGCCACCGAGTCGATTCGGACACTCAGGGACCCTGTAGTGCAGGGTGAACCTTCCCCTCTGCTTTCAAAGACTGTAACTGTTTAAGGGAAGAGAAAGTCTCATCTTTCTCCCACAAAATGGCTGGTGGTTTTGAACCACTGACCTGTGGTTAGCAGCCCACTGTCTAACCACTGTGTCACCTGAGATCAGAAGTAGATCTCTACGCCCTTCTTTGATGGAACCTCTGGGTACACGCAAGCCTGTAACTTCCCAATTTGGGGTTGAACCCAGGATCTGTTTACACCACCCACGCACACCATGGGGATGGTAGAAGAGCAAATTGTTACAAAAAGAGAGTAAATCATGATTAAATATATACCCTTACTTTGAAACCAGAACTGTGCTGAACATGGTACTCATGCTTGTATAATGGTTGTAATAATAAGCCTATTCTATATAAATGAGTTCTAGTCAAGTAAACTAGGTATAAAGAGGCCTTAAACAATCCCCAAGTACCAATGGCTTAAAATGCTGAAGGTTTATTTCTCTCTCATACTTCATCCCCATTTGAGGTTTGCCAGGGGGCCTTCTGTGACATTTCTCTCAGGGACATTGGCTGAGAAAGTCCTACTGTCTGGGATTGAGCTGGGAGAAGGGAAGCTAGAGCAGTGAGAGGCTTTTCTTTCACGTTCACCCTGAATGGCATTCATTGCCTCTGGCCATTTACATGGTCAATTGCCACTACAAGGAGATGGAGGATGTGGTGTTCTCATGACAAGAGCCAGAGAATGGCCAACAGTGGTGAATTGCATCAAGATCTACTTCCTTATTATTAGACCCAAATGAAAATGAAATCACTGCCCAACATTGGTAAGGCTAAATTTTTTAAAACCGAATGTTACTGAGTTCTGGTCCAGAGGTAAAGCCTTCAGAGTGCATGCAGAGCTGGAGGGACAGCAAACCGAGAAGGAGCCTTGGAAAAGCAGGAGACACTATTTTTTTTTCAAGTTCAATATATACTAATTGTAAGATTCAGCAGTTTACATCAGATTTTTTTACTCAAGATTATTTATTCTCAATTGAGATGGATTTTGCCTCATGTACAGGACAATTGGTTATGTGAAAAGACATCCTTGGTTGTCACAACTAGGCAGAAGATGTGCTCCTGGCAACTAGTGGATACAATCCAGTTATTGTCGTTAGATACCATCAGAAGGATTTCGAGTCAGAGTGACCCTATGTTCAACAGAATGAAGCCCTGGCCAGTCCTGCACCATCATGACATTCATCGTTAGGTCTGAGCCAGTCGTAGAATACACTGTGTCAATCCATTCCCTCAAAGGGTTCCGCCATTTTCGTTGACCACCTACTTCACCAAGCATGATGTCTTTTTCTAGGGATTAGTCTCCCCTGGTAGAAAGCAGGGTTGCTGCTGAACAGCCTGCAGGGTAAGCAACAGCCTTCACAGCAGAAAATTACCCTTCACAATGCCCATAGTATTGTAAGAGAAAGATCTTGCATTAGAAAAATGACCATGTTGGTTCACACAAAAACCTGTACATAAATGTTAATGGCAGCTGAAAATGGAAAGAGCCCTAATGTCCTTCAATGGGTGTGTCAGCCCTGGTAGACTAGAGAAACACATTCATAGAGTTTTATATACAAGAGTATATTAAGAAAACATCCCAACCCAGCCCAGTCCAAGGTCATAAGGCCAATATTAGCTCATATATCCAATACCAGTCTATAAAATCTTCTTCCAATTCACAAAGCACAAGCAATGACACCAGGACAATCACAGGCCCGTAGGTGCAGAGTCTTGTGTGCCCAGTGGTGGTGGAAGCATCTCAGCACTGGCAGGGGTCTCCCCATGGCTCCTCCAGGTTGCAGGACTCAGGGTCTTATCAGCATGCTGCCATGTGTCTTATCAGCTGCAATGTCTCCCAGGGACTGGGCCTTGTGTCTTATCAGTAGAGTGTCAATACGAGATTTCCCAGAATTCCCAGGAGAAAGCCATGCCCACACAGAAGTCTCATTGGCTATCTCCAGATTGACAGGCTAGACTCCACCCCTACACCCCCAACCCTGAAATTGACACAAGAGTACATGACTGCCACAATGGGTAAATAGATAAAGTATGCCTACTTAAAGGAGTACTACTCAGCAATGAAAAAAAGAATATACTCTTGATACAGTTAGCAACATGCATAAATTTCAAATACATTCCCCCTAAGTAAAGGAGTTTGGTTTTGAAAAGCTATATGAACCTTGTTTTCTTGGGGAAAGAGTAGACATGGAGTGTGAGAACGGATCAAAGGTTTTGGGTCACAGGTGATTAAACTAGGAAGTTTAACTACAAAGGGGTGACATGGAACCCTAGAAAGCACAGGTAAGTTGATGGGTGATGAAATTATTCTGAACTCTGGTTTTGATGATGGTTAACTGAATCTATGAAATGCACAGGACTTGCTATCGCTTCAAAAGTGAATTTTGCTATGACTGAGAGGTAGCATCCTCTAAGAGAAAAGGTTGAAGTTGCCCAAGATGCCCCCTTGCTCGGGTCCATAATCAGCTCGGGTCCATGAAAGCAGCAGTCAAGAGAAAAAATAGCATGGCGTTGGATACATCCACTGCAACAGCTCCCATTACAGTGCTGCAGGGCAAGGGTGTCTCTGAGAACTAAGGTACACTTGACCCAAACTATAACAATAACTGTCGCTTCATATGCATGTGACAGTTGGACATTGATTAAGGAAGACCAAAGAAGAAATAGTGCATTTGAATTGTGGTGTTGCCAAATCATTATGGGTAATATCATGGGCTACCAAAAGAACAAGCAAATCTGTCTTGGAAGAAGATAAGCCACAATGTTCCTTAGAGGCATGGATGGTGAGACTTTATCTCACGTGCTTTGGACATACTGTCTGGAGAAACCAGTCCCTGGAGAAAGCCATCATGCGTGGTAAAGTTGAAGGACAGCACAGAACAGGCTGGTCTTCCACAGGATGGATTGGCACAGTGGCTGCCACAATGCGCTCAAATGTGCGGCTGCAAGGATGGCACAGCCCCGGACGGTGTTCTGTTCTACCGTACACAGGGTTGCTATCAAACAGAAATGACTCCTCGTCGTCACCTCCCAACAACAATGACAGCGACTTCTCTTAAAGTTTAAAAAATAAGAAGGAAGCAAAAAGCAGAATGAGGGCTGACAGCTGGAAGTAACGTGAGTATGGAGCCCTGGTCCGCAGGGCTGTAGAGACTGAGCCGGTCTGCACTGGATTCAAGCTGCTTCTGTGGCGGGAAGGACAGCAGGCTTAGGAGTGTAGTTCATGGGCTGTTGAAATCAAAGGGATTCCTGTTGCCCGCCTTTGTTGAGTGTTCAAAGGACTAGGATATCCTTGTAGTGGTGCTACTGTTCTCTGTGTATCTGTAAACATGGATTGAAGTACAGATTGGAACCACTCTCCCTACTCTCTGACCACTGCCCCACCCCAGCCCTACCCCTCATAGGATACCCAGTGGCAAGAGAGAAGTTCTACTCGGTCCCAAGGACAGAAACGCAGATTCAAGATGGAAAGATCCTTTGTGAAGCATACATTCTCCTTTAGTGATAGAAGCCGTCACAGAGACTAGTGTTGCTGTCTTATTTCACCCACGTCCACATTTCATTTCCCAGGTTTTTGTTTTGTAATAGTCTTGCCATTTTTAGCTCTAATCTCAAATGGTTGCCTGAGGCGCCAGAAACAAAACCAGGAAGAGCTGAGTAGTATGAATGTTTTGGGCAGCTTTTACATTTGGAATGGGATTAACATAATAGGCTGTGTTCATAATGAGGTCACATTTAAGAGTACAGCGTTTCACCGTGTGACTTTCTAGTGCATGTGGGAAGAGGTTACTCTAATCAGCTCTTCCCACCTCCTGACATTTTAATCACTGAAACAATTACAATTGCTTGGGAAATTAAATCGCTGGGAAAGGACTTGAACAAAAGCAAGAGTTAAAACAAAAAACAGGAGTTAAAAAAAATTACTCCAAATGGAAATGCTCATAAGGCAGAATTTTGAACATCACTTTAATAAGAGTGGGAACTGATGAAAGGGCCACTGGAAAAGAGCATAAATAGTCACAATTTCTGGAACCCCAAGAAAAAATTTTCTGAGCCATGCCATCTTCTGTCAAGTCCCAGAAGGAATGCCCTTCCTTCCTCCCTCCCTTCCGCATGTACCACTTAATTCTCTCCATGAAGGCCACTCTCTCGGGACCTCATTGAGCTTCCTCTGGGAATTTGCATGAAGATATACTTAAAGTAGTGCTCTCTGCCTCTCCCAGACAATATATGTTCACCTCACACTGGGCACACCAAGGTCACAATGCTAAGCCTGCTGATTATAGGCCCCAGTGAGTCAAACCTTAGAGAAAGGAGGGCTAAGGAGTGTGAGGAAAAGGGGAACTCTCCTTCATGAAGATCCTCTTGCATTCCACCTGCCAGTCCAGGTTATGCGCTTGTTATCCTCTGTGTCTATACCATCTCAGCACATGCTATCTATCAGAGTTCAGTTCCAGAACACCAACACCCTTTGTTCGTGCAGGCTCAGGGTTATTGAAGACAGAGGGTTGAATATCCTTGACATCAGAGAAAGGTCCTGAGGAAGTCTCTCCGAGGGACTCCCAGGACCACACTGGGGGAGAGCCCCCGCAGGAGCTCTGCTCCAGCTGCCACAAGCAAGCCCAAGTGGGATTGCACACCCGGCCGGCATCATCGTGGTTTCCCAACACCTTCCAAGCCAACCATGACATGGACCTCTGCTGCAGAAAACCCACCGTCTCTACTACCACATGTGCCAGCCGCCAACGCCAAGCAACAGCAAGTTGGTTTCTGCTTTGCATGTGCTTTCCAAATCCCCACACAAGTGCACCTCTGTGATGGGGACTGACTCCCTTCTTTTTATCTGCATGGAACTCTGGTGAATCTCGTTATTAGCGCTCTACTTCCAGCTACTCTGTGGAGGAGGCCTGGTGGCACAGTGGTGGTGTGTTGGCTGCTCACCACGAGGTCATCGGTTTCAAACCACCTTTCCACTCTGTAAAGAGTGACAGTCTGGGAAACCCACAGGTGCAACCCTATCTATCCTGTACGGTGGCTATCTCAGGGAGTTTGAGTATGAGCTCCCGCAATACTGAGGTTATCAGAAGGGTCTTCTCGGGCTAGAATGAATGTTGACTGCCCATTACTGAACCGACTGTACCCTGCGAGGAATTAACACTATTGTAAATCTCAGGATGGAAACATGGAGGCCTGAGATACTGCATTGCAGCTCTGACATGTGAGCCTGGATTAGTCTAACTCCAAAATCATTTTATTGGATGCTGGCTCTAGTCTGCGCATTGTTCTATGTGTGTGTCAGGCCAAGTTTACTCAAAAGACAGAGTCAGTGATATTCATATATATGTAAGAGAGAACTTTATGTATAGTTGTATATCAGGAGAACATCATATTTGTACACCAGTTATTTATCAGATCTATACCAGCCCAGGACAGATGAAGTTCATAAGTCTGATACTAGTCCATAATCCAATACTAATCCATAAATCACTCTTCAGACTCACATAGCCACAAGTAATGATAGAAAGTGCAGGAAGAACACAGGCTGGTGGGTGCAGAGTTGTGTGGGTCCTGTGGCATCAGAAGCATCTCCAGGGCCAGCATTTGACTCCATGTGGCTCATCACAGAAAGGTGGAGGGGGGGGGGGGAGAAGAGAGAGAGAGAGAGAGAGAGAGATTCCAGGATCGTCCTTATGAGAAGGCCATGCTAGCAGGGAGACACCATCAGGCTGTGACCTGATTGACAGCCTGAACTCCACCCCATATCTTCTTACAGGTGCCAGGTTGGCACAAAAAAACCCTAACTATCCCAGTGTGCTTCACTTATCATAGTTACTCCTTACTGATACTCTGTTAATAAGTATCACGATTCCTTAAATTACTTACCCCAAATCACATATCTGATAAGAAGTTGAAACACTCACCTCACTACTCCTCTTTCCTGTTGGCTTGAAAGTGAGTGGGTGACTGATCAGCATCATTGTTGATCGTCCCCTCTCTATTTCCGGGACATCAACATTTCTGTGGCTTCTTTAAAATGATGGCTCTCACAAAGCTACTTGTGCTCTATCAGGGCAAGTGGAACAGAATGTTTGGGGGGGAGTTAAGAACCAAATATATACTCTTGTAATAGAAATTTTTTTCAATGACATTATTGGGGGCTCTTACAGCTCTTATAACATCATTTGTATCAAGCATATTTGTACACATGTTGCATATTAACTTCCAAATATTTTCTATTTGAACCTTGGTATAAGCTCCTCTTTCTCCCTCCTTTTTAATTTTTTTTATAAATCATTTTTATTGGGAGCTTGTAATAGACATTTAATAGCTCTTTCAGAAAGTATGTCTTCTGATATGCTATCTCTGCCTATTTCCGTGGTAAATACTTCAATTCCAAGCTACCAATCTGATACTACCCAAAATATGAAAATCTTGAAAATGCAACAGTTACCTCTGTGCACCAATCTGAGCCTCTTCAGCAATGCCCCTGATGCAGACAGACCCAAGAGACCCAAGCAAAGAATCTCATTCTTGTCCCATTAGGACTTCTGGTTGAGATGAGTGCATCCCAAAATACTGAAGTTATCCTGAGAGAAGGCCATTGCAGGAGGAAAACAAAGTCTCTGAGGAAGAGCAATGTTAACTTTGACATGAGTCTCTGAGAATGTGCTTGATAATGTTTGAGAGTGCTTTACGTTGACTCAAGGAGCTCTGGTGGCCTAGTCAGTCAAGTGCTGAGCTGCCAATCACAGGTGAGCAGTTTGAAACCCCCAGCTGCTCCGCGTGCAAAAGATGAGACTTTCTACTCTCGTGAAAATGTACCGTCTCAGATACCCACAGGGGCCGCTCTATTCTGTCCTATGGGGGTGCTACAAGGCTGAATCTACTCCTGAATGGTGGGGTTTTCATGATACGTGGACTAAGGGCTCCCAGGTTAATCATGGTTCCTCGGAAGGAAGTGAAACTGAATTAGGGATTTAAGACTCTTTCTAAAGGTTCCTTTTCCCAATTCGGATGAGTGGTAAAGCAAGTAAAATGCTTTGTGATTAAGGTTCTGAGTAACTGTGGAGTACTTCCACCCTTTACAGCCAAAAGGAAGAGAAGGCATTTCCATTCTAGCCAAGGACTCATGGGAGCCCCAGCATTTCCATGGCTCTCCATAAAGAACATGGTGGTAAAACTGCCTCTCTCTTCTCCATGACTCAAGAACCCAGTTCTTTGGCCAGAAATGCTTTTTCGATTCCTCTATTGATGAAAATCTTATTCCTAGATCAAAATTCACGTGCCATCTTGTTTGTGACAATTTTCCAAAAACCCTACACTTGGACTTAGTCATTCTTTCCTTTGCTTAAATTCTCTTTTAAGGTGGCGTATTTCATTCTCATTGGCAATATTCATTGCACACACCATATATTCCACATTAACTATAGCACTCCATGAGAGTAGGGATCCTGGTTCATTTATATCTGTAATTCTGCTCCTTGGATGCACAGCACGGATTTGACACATGGAGATGCCCCTGATACTGTGTGCAGAGGAGCCATGCTGCTAGTGTGCACGTTCCAGAAACAAGAACAAAGAAGCAAGAGGAAGTGAGGTTGGAAGGAAGAGAGAAAGGAAAGAAGAAAGGGGAGAGGGAAAGATGGAAGAACTCTGTCTAACCCAAGGAGCTTGGTGGTGCAAGAGTTAAAGGCTTGGCTGCTTACTATAAGGCAGCCAGTTTGATCCCATCCAGTGGCTCTGAGGGAGAAAGCCCCAGTGCTTCTGGGAAGATTTCCACCTGCAAAACCCTATGGGGAAGTGCTACCCTATCAAATGAAGTCCCAAAGAATCAGCCTAAACTCAGTGGCACCAGACAATTACAGAGCTCGAGGCCACTTAGTGTCTGGCTGGCCTGAGGTGGGGGAGGCAGAACTTCTCTCCCTCTCCCCTCCCACCCAGTGATATGAGATTGAAAGCAACCATAGAGGGAGCAAAGAATCTGCTTTGGAACCTGCCTGAAAACCTCCTTTCATGGCATTTCCTACTTGGGCTCCCTGCTTTCTATGAATACACGTCTTCTCCAGAGCAGTTGTCCTTGCCAAAGCCATTGACCAGAGGCCAATGCATTGTTTCAGTCAGCGTGCCACTGTCTCTCTGAGAGCAAAAGCTTCCAAGATGCAAACACCTCAATCATTCTGTGTTTCTCTGAGCGCAGCAATCAGTGCTCATATATAATATATGTCTGCTTACAGCATATATAATATATATGGATGTATGTGGTGTTTTGTATTCCATGCCTGAAAGAACAGCTGATTTATTTCATCGCTTTTATGGACTGTTTTATTATTCTCAACAACATCACATCCATTCCCTTTGCATGCATATTTTATAGCACCTTGATAGGCTGATTTGATTTGACCCCGTGTTTTGATGACAGCACGGCCATGGGAGGTGCACATTAACGTACACAAATCATTTCCTCAAGTCACTTCAGAGTGTGATCCTGCCCTCAGGTGATTTGTGGACTGGCAGCTCTCTCATGATGGGCAAAATAGCATAGCATGCGCTATAAAGCCGTGGACCAGAAGAACTTACTGCTGATTCCTGTGTCATCCAACCCGTTTCCTAGGAGGAATGCCTGGGCAGTCAGCTAGGCCAGAATAACCCTATTGGCTTGCATTTCATGAGATTCTCTCTTCTGAATTCCAAATTCCTTATAGGTTCTCCTATGGCTGAACACAGGCATTGTACGTGAAGTTCTCAAATCCACCATGATAAAAAAGCAGTGGCTTGGTCTTCATAAACATCAATTAGGGATTGATTTATGCAAGAAGGTCCAAGGCTGGGCTTAGGATGGTTTCGTGAGTTCTAGTTACCACTTGAACTCTGGAACCAGCGACGCATTCTCCTCACTATGATTTCACCTGGCTTAGGGGAGCCTTCATTTGAAAACAGCTCTGGAGTGGCAACAGCCTATGGAAATGTGTCTACTTTTCAGAAAGGAATAAAACGTGCCCTATAAAGGCTAGTGTCTGCACTGGATTTCAGACTCTGGGAAGCATTCATTCATTCAGCCTATGCCTTCTTTTAGCATGCGTTCTTGGCAATCTACTCAGTGCTGAGTGTTTAATAGGACATTGCTATTAGAATTTTTCCAGACACCAGTTCATGTAAAAATCACCAGTGGAACTGTGGAGATGCACCTTCTAAATCTAGTGCAGCACTGCTCTACGGAACTGGTCTGTACAAGGTCCTGTGGCATCCAAAAAAAGGTGGTGACAACACAGATCAGGAGTTAAGGCTAGAGGTACCAGAAATTTGATATATAGGCTCTTTTTCATGCACTGGGCTGAGAGAGTGCCAGATACAGCTGCTGTCTTGCTTCACCTCATCTTGAGTCTAAAAAATTCCCTGCCCAGAACTTTATGAATGTTTTTATGGAACTGTGTTAAGACTACAGAAGGCTCTTGCTTTGGTAGCTGCTGGCCCATCTCTTTAATAAGACCTTAAAGCCATGGGAGTAAATGTATATCTAAGGAAATAAGGGCTGCGCATCACTTACCATGGGCCGCCAAGTGAATTGAGGACAGACACCAGGCTTTCTGACCTTCAAACAGGTCTTCTTTCCTTGGCAGTGAATTTCTCCAGGTGGCCTTGCTGGCCTTTCAGGGAGTCTTGCTGGGCGTTTGGATGGCTTGCAATTATCCGAGGGCCCCACATGAGAAGTTGATGTCTGAGACTGAGGTTTTCAAACATTTTCAGTGGAGATGACCTTCTTAACCTGAGGGTTAATTTCTTCTTCTGCAATGCTAGCCTTAAGTAGCAGGCAGTAGTCTTCTTTTTGAATTAGCGTTTCTTTCTTCTTCTCTCCCCTTGAAACGCAGAAGAACTAAACTCACTGCTGTCAAGTCGATGCCAACACTTGAAACCCTATAGGAGAGGGTAGAACTGCCTCCTTTGAGTTTCTAAGACTGTAACTGCTTATGTCTCTCTCACAGGGGATTGACTGATTGCCTGGTGATCTTGAACCGCTGACCTTGTGGATCCTAGCCCAGTGCTTAACCACTGTGCCCTGTGGGTTCCCCTTCATAGTTTATGTTTTTAAAAAGTATTGAAAACTATTTTTATAAGCATGCATGCCATCCACTGTCACTACATTTTGCATATCTTTGAAAGCGCATGAGTTTTTAAAAAAAATTTTAAGTAAATGTGTTTCTTTAAAAAATGAAGCTTAACTGAGATGAGACACTATCTTGGCTTTCAGTGAAAGCTTTTTAGAAAACGTTTTACAGCGACCCACAAACTCCATGGCTAACTTGAAATTCCCCCTATGGCATTTCTCTGAGGCTGATCATGAGGGTCCAGCATCAACTCTCTTAGGTAAAGACTGAGCAGGGTGTGTGGCTATGTAAACAAGGAGTGAGACACGACCACCACCCCACCACCCCACCCCTCAAGAGCTATAGGGGGGTAGTTGGTAAGGAAGTGTCATTAAAGCCCAAACCAAGATTTGTCCAAATACCAAGTGGCCAGTCTGAGCATGACTGGTTCAGGATGAAAAAGAAGAAGAGGCAAATCTTCCCTTGGAAGACTGGAAAAGCAGCCCCAAGCCAAGGTCACACAGCTCAGTGGGACCTAGTTACACAGAGGCCAGATGATCAGGAAAGATGCACACAGCAGGGAGCATGTGGGTCCCAGGGTGCGCAGGGCGAGTGCTCAGAGATAAATCTTGTTCCTCCAGCACTGAGTGCCTTGTGCAGGGACGTGGTGCCCTCTCCCTCCTACCAGACAGGCAACAGCACACCGAAGCTCACCCACATCACCCTCAGCTGGCTCTCCTGCATGCACTGCGGCTGCAGCCCTGCCTCTCTAACCCACAGCAGTCAAAATAATTTTGAGCATTATGAGGAAGAGGAGATGAGATTCTAGTGCTTTGTGTAAAAACCCTTAAATTCCCATTTCATTAAAAATTCCTCTCTGCAGCTGGTAGCAGAGATTACCACGATTCACCATCTGTGCGGATTAATGTTTACTAAAAAAAGAGCGCGAGGGATGGGGGAGAGAGCCAGAGATAAGATGAATGGTTTCCCAGATAGAACAGACAGCAAAAGTAGAATATTTTTTCCAGGACTCGTGTTTTCTTATTTTTATATATTTTTAAACCCTACACCTGCTTGGTTTGACTCCTGTGATAGGATTGTTTAAGCAAACCCAAGCTTATTTATATTTAAAGAACCAATGTCGACACTGGATCGTCACCAATCTGTTTAGATTTACCCTTGTGCAGAATCTGTGTGGCGAGAGTATTTTGTTTTTGTTGATTTTGGTTGGGTTTTTGGTTGTTGTTGTTGTTGTTGTTGTTGTTGTTGTTGTTGTTTCTAAGAATTTGCTGGATGTAAGTAGACCCTTTTGGCACGTCTCATGTCCACAACTCATTGTGGGAAGATTGTCCTTGATAGTGACAGCTTCCCTGGGTTCCCAAGTCAGAGCCCAGAATCTGCTGGGGCTGGGGGCTGGAGGTGGTAGGGGTGGGCACTGAAGATTGATAGTTAGCTCACTGTCTGAAAGATGGAATCACTTGCAGAACTGTGTCTTAGCTGGATGGTGACGAGGATGGAGCACTTCCTGGAGCACTGAACAGTGCTTTCCATCTCTGGAGGTGCTGGTGAGCTGGTTCAACCATAGGTCCTTGTTCTTATGCTTGTTAGTCACTGCGCAGTCAGCCGCAGCCTGTTGACCTTCCATGTAGCAGAGCCAGCATGGCTCCGGCCTGCGTGACCCAGATGATCATACGTGTGCTCAAAGCCCCTGCGGTAGCCATTGTGTCAATCCACTCCCACGCAGGTTGTTTTCACTTTCACTCGCCCTTGACTTTACCGACTGTCATCTCCTTTTCTCGTGACTGGTCCACTGCAGGGAGTCTGAGTCCTGCCATCCTCGGGACTAAGGAGCACTCTGGAACAATTCTAGGCAGTAGTTTCTGTTTCTCTTTTTGGTTTGGGTTTGGCGGATTTGAGCACTTCCCGCCAGGTACAGTTTTTGCTTTACTGTCTTATCTCTCCAGTATTTATCTTTTGATGACTGTGATAGGAAGCATAGGTGGTCTCTGAATTAAGCGCTAAGCTGCTAACCTAAAAGATGAGTGGTTCCAGCTTAGCAGCGGTTTCCATGGCAGAGAAATATAGCAGAACATTGTGTAAAGAGGACCACCTTGAGAACCCTGAAGGGCAGTACTCCAGTGCCTGTAGACTAAAGCAACCAGATTTTAAACAGGACACCATTGACTGGGAATGGCGGGGGGGGGGGGGGGTTCTTGATTAAAATTTTGGTCTATATGGTTGATGTTCTAACCTACCAGCCACTAAGAGGTGGAAAGATTAGGCAATCTGCTCTCAAAAAGATTTATGGCCTCAGAAATTCTATGGGGAAGTTTTCCCCTGTCCAATAGGATCCACATGACTCAGAATCAACTGGACAGTAGTTTAACTTTGGTTTTGCTAGGAGCCCCTCTGGCGTAGCAGTTATGCACCAGGCTGCAATTCGTATGGGCAGCAGTTCAAAACCACCCGCAGTTCCCAGGGAGAAAGACTGGGCTTTCAACCTCCAGTGACCAGCTACAGTCTTGGAAATCCACATGGGGTCACTGTGAGTCAGACCTGGCTTGCTGGCAGCGAGGCTGGTTGTTGGTAGAGAACCTTCTGGCTATTGTGAGTTTTGTGTTGCAGTGAGCAATGGTATTCATGCGCCCATTTAAGTTTCTACTTCCAGTTCTTTTAGGTGTATACCTGAATTAATTGCTGGATCCTATGCTCATTCTCCTTAGAAGTGAAGATGGTGAGGCATTGTCTCATATACTTGGGACAGGTTATCCAGAGGGACCAAACTCAAACCAACTGCCATCGGTACACATTCAGCTCACAGCGACCCATCAAGATCAATCCTTGGGAAAAAGGCATTATGCTTGGTGAAGTAGAGAATCAGTGAAAGAGAGGAAGAGATGCCCAGGGAGATGGCTTGACATGATGTCTGTAGCAATGGGCACACACAGAACTGTAATTGTGAGGACAGGGCAGGTCTGGGCTGCATTACCACCTGTTGTACACAGGGTTCCTGTGAGCTAGAGTGGGCTCGATCGCCCCTGTTTGTCCCTCTTCCTCAGGCACCAGCACAGTGGCTGCCTCGGGCTGCAGTTTCATCGGCATTATGTCCTTTGATGCTCACAACGACCAAGAGAAGTCAATGCTATTCAATTCCCACTTCATTGTACCAGATACCGAGACTCAGAGAGTGGAAGGACCTCAATGCCTGTCAAACAACCAACATGTGTTAAAAACTGATATTTGCATTCAAGCCCTGCTCTCAACCACGACTCTTCGCAGTCCCATTCAGTAGATGGGTTATTTCCAATTCTATTTGGGTGCTTTCAGACCCAGTCTTAATATTGGAAATCTCGTTTTTGTGAAAACCATGCTTTTTCTTCTCTGTAGGCCACGCATCATCATTACAGGAGCAGAGAGCATCTTACTTACTGCAATTATACTTGCTAATCAAGTCTGCATCACTGCACAGTGTTGCAAATGTCTAGTTACCTATATTCTATTGACACGTGGCCTGCTTCCTTCACAAAATGGGCAGTCATCTCAATTTAGAGACTTTCTTTCTAATAGCAAGGGGGGGGCATGGTAATATGCCAATCTCATTGCCAACCAAACAGAAATAGAGCAGTGTGGCCATCCTTCATACTGGGGATCTATCAGCTGCAGTGCAATCCAGCCACTTCTGAGTTCAACTTCTCAATGAAGGGGACTGCTTTCTCAGAAAGCTGTGCTTGTCAACCAGTATTTTCAGAATCTTCCATGGGTTTTCCTATTCTTATTTGTCCCACTTGCATTAGAAATAGTGACAGAATTTCTTCATAGGACTTTTTAAATCGTTAAACCTCATCACATCCCTACCAAACTTTGAAAAACTGGCTCTGTTGGGAAATGCTGGGATGGATCCCATGGCTGGCTTTCCATCCTGAAGATAGTACAGTGGGAGCTCATTAGTCAGTGAGCTAAAAAGGGTGCCCTGTGGACTCTCGAGCAGAAGCCAGGAGCCATAGTGTTGAAGAGGTACTTTCAATGTCAGTCCAGTACAGACTAGCAGCGATGTCCAGGGAGGAGGTGGAGCAAGGGTTCTGAGAAAGCAAGGTCTTAGCATCAGCTAGTTGCTTGTACTCTAGGTCCTGAGAGATCTGACCTCATGGCTGGGGAGCTCCTCTGAGTGTTACTCAGTCTTGGAGAAAGATTGACACGAACCACAGGAAGAACTTCTGGAAACCCATGTCCAAGAGGAATACCTGCAGCTATGGGGTGGAGCAGGACTACGTGGGGAGACTGTGACATGAGCTCCAAATCACCCTGCAGCAAGACAAGGAGAGAGAAAACTGATTCCAGAAGTTTCTCTTACTAAAGAGATGCCTCCTAACTGAGTTTCTCACTGGGCCTGGGCCTTATTACCTCAAGTCTGTGGGGTAAGTTAAGATTAAGTACAGTTGAGCTAGACTTCTTGGAGTAGACTAAAGCTTTGAGGAGAGGGCAGAAACTTTTAAAAATCATTTCCTTTTGTTTATTTGGTAACCAGCCTTGATAATTTTTCTGCCTTCACATCAAACCTATTGCTGTTGCTCAATGGTGAGTCATCAGGAACACCATGGAGACAAGAGAGGCCAACAGCATCTTCACAGCAGCACCGTTAGGTCTCCCCTGCTGGGCCTCTGAATGGTGCACAGAGGCATGTGGGCTCCATCACCCAGGTAGACATGGTTCCTTCATGTTCAGATTGTGCATGCCTTCAATATAGGAAATGCATCTTGCTCACACTTTGTTTTCTTTAGGACTTAGGATAATGGGTGGCTGATTGGATGAATGGATGCATGCATGGATGGATGGGTGGGTGGATGGATGGACAGACGGACAGATGACAGGTAGATACATAGCTTCAAAGACAAGATAGATGGCTGTCACTCAGTTGACTTCTGCTTGTGGCAACATTATGTATGACAGAATGAAGCACTTCGAACAATCCCGCTGGCCCTCTACTTTCATCAAATAGAATCTCCTCCTCCAGAGATGGGTTCCTCCTAACACGCTGTCCACAGACCAAGAACCAGAAAACATTTTATTGTGATCAATCAGTTTTCATTGTCTGATTTTCAGAAGTAGATCATCAAGTCTTTCTTCCTAATTGTAGCCTGAAAGTCCTACTGACACCTGTCTGCTATGGTTGATCCTGATGGTCTTTGAAATTCCAGGGGCAACTAGTGGGTCTGTAGAATGAATCAAACTATGGAAAGCGATATTCCCATCCTTTCACTTTCTTGTTTATGACAGAAGGGTAATGATCTTATCTTTATGGATGACAGTAAGAATTAAGAGAAATCAGACCATCATGAGTGGTTGCCAGAGTACCTAATTTTAAATGCATATGGATTCCCTCTCTCTTCTCCAAGGTCCTCAAGGCAGCCCAGGGGATGTACCCCACCCACTCAGGAGGGATCATTTTGCCATAAATCTCTTTGCTAACAGGTTCTATGAGTGGAGTGGAGTCTTTCTGGTTTGGTTTGGCGTGGTTTTTAAACAGTCTATTTAGTAGATTCATTCTAGCACGACTACTATAATGAACACCCAATACCTTCCAGGCACGGATTAGGTACCAGAAATAAAATAAAAATGGACAAAACTCTTTGCTTTCCTAGTCGACATTCAGCAAGCTGACCAACCCATAGCTGTCAAGGCAGTGCTGACTCACAGCGACCCTGCAGGGCAGAGCCCAGTGGCAACCACAGGTTTTCCCAAAGAGAAAGCCTTCCGGAAGCCACTGCCACGTGTTTCTCCTAAGGATGACCACTGAGCCTTGGCCGCTGTGCCACCAGTGCTCCCTCAAGCTACCAAACGGGCTGAGTGTCCAAGGGAGCTTCAGGAAGTTCCAGGGAAAAACAGAATGGGAAGTTTATGGAATTTTCCCATGAACTTTTTGAAGCCCCTCTTGTATATAGTGCATACCACAGTGCCGGGTGTTGGGCGGGGCAAACAATAAAGCAAGGGGCATCAAAAGCAGCGCCTGGGTGAGTGGGTGAATGACTTAAATGTGCTGGGTACATCTAAGAAGGTGGGACATGGTCCCTGAAGAACTCCCACTGAGTAGGAAGACCTTCTCAGAGTTCATTCCGCCATTGCTCCATCTTCATTGGCTGCCAGACATGAGGGCCCTATGGGGACAGACTGGACTTTCCCTCTGCTGAAGCCCAATCCCCAGCATCATATCAGACACAGCAATTGTTTGTTGAACCAAACGGTACCCGGCAGCCCTCTCGCTGAACTCAGCGCCCTTTGCCATCTGAAATATCAGTTTGCTTTAACAGCAGTGCCTGCGTGCCTCGGTGTGACAGGCACCGAGCTGCAGGCCTGCAGGCTGCTTATCGATCTGACTAATAATAAGTAATGGAGTGGCAGCTCGAGTGACATTAATATAATGTGGAGAGGTGTGAACACCAGGATTGAAATGCCCTCATGCATCAAGCCACCTCTCCTCCTGAGAGAGCAGGGGGGATTTGGGAGCCCAGAGTCTTCTGTCACTTTTCTCTGCCCTCGGAGCTGTCAGATTCCATGGAAAAGTCACGAAAGGCAGAGGCATAGTGCTAAGGAGGATAAGAGAGAATCTGTTGTACAATAGTGAGGAAAGGTGTTCATGGAAATTACTCAGTGAAAATAAAGGAATTAGAACGAGAAATAGGATTCTATAAGCCAGGGGGGAAAATCCATTCAAATTAATAGAACTGACTGCCTCTTCTTCCATGAGACTGAGACAATGACCTTGACTATTCTTTCTGTCATTTGTTCAGCAAATGTTTTGCTTACTCTACTTAGGCACAGGGAATGTATCATCTTTGCTGAGGCCAAGGAGGGGAAAGCCACACTTAGAATGCAGTGAGGAAGTTGACTATACACACACTTGGGTCATGGAAGGCCAGGGTAGGGACCTCTAACTCAATGGGGATAACCAGAGGTGTCTTCCTGGACAAAGTGAAGTTAGGGCTGAATTACAACCCAACAAATAAGACAAGAGAGAAAGGGGTGAGGACATTATGGAATGACACAAACCCCATCTGAATGGATGAAAACCAGAGTTGTTGTTGAAGTGCCCCCAAATCAGCTACAACCCACAGTAACCCCCGTGTCCAACAGAACAAAATGTTCCTTGATCCAGTGCTGACCTCACAATCGTTCCTCTGCCCGAGCCTCTTGAAACAGACGCCGTGTGAATCCATCTTGTCCAAGGTTGTCTTCCTCCTTTGCAAAGCATGATGTCCTTTTCCAAAGACTGGTAGAGACATGCCCCGAGTACAAGAGACACATCCCTCCCTCCTTAGGAGCATGCTGGCTGCACTTCTTTCAAGGTAGTGGCTTGTTCTTTTAGTAGTCCATGGTATTTTCAATATTATTTTCAAGTACCGTAATTCAAGTGCATCACTTCTTGAATCTTTCTGATTCCATGGCCAAGTTCCAGCTGCATGAAAGTAAATTGAATTCAACCAGATGTACCTTAGTCCTCAAAGCAACATCCTTGCCTTTCAATACTTTAGAGAGGGTCTTGTGAAGCAGATTCACCCAAAGCCCTGCATCTTTGAATCGCCTGATGGCTACTTTCATGAGCATTGATTGTGATCCCAGCAAAATGAAATCCTTGACAACCTCCATCTTTTCTCCATTTATCAAGATGTCAGCTGCGTGTTCGGTAGCCAAAGTCAGACTTCTTTGGACTATTTTTATGTGAACTCAGTGGTAGAGCATTTGCCTTCCATGCAAGAGCGCCACCTTCAGTTCTTACCCCATGAAGCCTCCTCAGACCTGCCAGTGAGGGTTTGCATAGTCCTTTGATGTTGCACGTGTTTCACAGGAGCCTCCAGACTCTAAAGACAGACAAGACAGGCACCTGGTGATGTCCTGTCAGAAATTAGCCACTGAAAATGCATCATAATGGCTGGACTCCCCTTGTGCACAGGCATCATCATGACTTGGAGGCAGACACATCAGCAGCTGACAACATTCTTTTGTTAACAGGAAAGGTGTTTCCTATCCATTGTCTCCTACAAACAGTGCAATGAGAGTTTGAGGCCGAGCTGTTGGGTCTCTGGTTAGCAGGGAAGCATCTGCGACGTAGAGTAGGTGCCCCAGTTGGGCGGGGTTGCACAGTGAGGGAGCTGGCACACATTCTTTCACAGTCTGGTTTGTTTGTTTGTTTCCTTAATTTTTTAATTAAAAAATTTTAAAAAATCATTTCACTGTGGGCTCGTACAACTCTCATCACAATCCATGCATCCATCCATTGTGTCGAGCACATTTGGATGTTTGTTGCCATCACCATTCTCAAAACATTGGCTTTCTACTTGAGCCCTTGGTATCAGTCGAAGTCTGTTTTCATGCATGGTCACTGCACTGTGTCCTTTGGAAAGAGCCGCTTAGCCTCTGAGATGCATCCTGACTCCTCCTCTAGGGCAGGGGTACACCTGCAGGTGGGGCCAGGCACTAAGGATGGGGAGTCTAAGAAATGCAGTCCCAGAAGGCAGTGATGCCAAAAAAAAAGGGGGGGGATGCTGAGCCCCGGTGGCATAGTGGTTGTGCGCGGGACTGTAGCCCACTGAGATGGAGGTTCAAATCCAGCAGCAGCTCTTCAGGAGTAAAGGCTGGCCCTCCTACTCCCACCACCAGAGGACAGTGATGCCCAAAACAAAAACAATAACAAAGAAACGCAGTCTCTAAACGGCTAATTTTACCTAAAATATTTCTTACTTGAATAACAAGGGCTTTACGTATCTAGCATACTCTTCTTGCTCCCTGAACTGCCCATCAAATCATCTGAAGAATGTCCATGCAAGACAACCAAACAAAACACACTGCCTAGGAATTGATTCTGACACTTCTGGACCCTTTGAGGCAGGGTAGAATAGTGCCTATGAGTTTCCAAGGCTAAATCTTGGCGGGAGGAGGAAGCCAGATATTTCTCCTACAGATTGGCAGATGGTTTCTAATTTCAGACCTTGCTGCTTGCAGCCCAAAGCATAACCAGCTGTTTGTGCCACCCAAGCTGGTGGAGCAATGGTCAGACGTCTGACTGCTCACAGAAGAACTGACGGTTCAAACACACCCGGCGACTAACAGGAGGGAAAGTCCAGCAGCTTGCTCCTTAGAAGCCCCAGGGAGCAGATCTGCTCTGTCACGGGGGAGCTGTGAGTTGGAATGGAGTGACAGGATCACTCCAACCACCACAGTACCTTCTACGTCGCAGAGACAAACGTCCTACAATCACTGGGAGTTGAAGTTTGCCTCAATGTGTTTTCCCCCCACTCGTTCTCCAGCTGTGAGGAGGAGAGAGCCAGACACCCAATGACACCCCCAAATCCCTTCCTGTTAGGCAGACCCAGGTGCACGGCCACCCCGCATGTCAGAGGAGGAGAATGGCACTCCATCGGGTTTTCAGTGGCCAAATTTTTAGGATTAGATTGCCAAGCGTTTGCTGAGGGGCCTCTGGGAGCGCCCAGTCTTTCTTAGTATCGAGATCAGACATGTTTGCAGTGGCAATAAGGTGACTGTTGTATATGGCAGGCAGTTCAGAAATTCTTGCCAGGTCTGTGTCGACCCCTCTCTCGTCTTCCAGGGCCCATTATAACTCAATTTAAAGAAGCCTGCAGCCTGGGTCTTTTACAATGTGCCCTTGGGTGATTTATCTTTCAGTCTGAGCCTTTGAAGTGTCTCGTCATATACATAAGTAATCTTTTATTCAACTCTTATTTTCTGCATATGTGTTCAGTGTTCACATTAGACTTCTTTTATGTAAATCAACTCCCCCGATATGAGAGAAACAAAGCAAAGCCAGATTAATTGGCTAATTTTCAAAGACTTATTCTACATTGATTGCAGCTTTTTTCCCCATGAATTTTTTATTATGCTCGCTCTATGCTATGCCAAAAGTCAACTTTGAAACAACAGCATGTAAAGTTGGGGTATAGAAACTTAACCCAACTCAACTCATTAAAAAAAAGAAGAATGCACCTGCAATTGTGACCTATTTCTCATTTCTCCAACTCAGCAGGTTTCAAATATAATAGGGAGAGAAAGAAGCAGTTGTTCACAATGGTAGCATTGCCTAATGTCTTTGTAACCTTACGCTTTGTCTGTTTTACTTTTCTCTTTTCCACATCATCCTTATTTTTTTTTACCATTGCCACTTTCACTGATAAATTTAGAAACTTAGATTAAAAACTAGAGAATTCAACAGCCAGGTTTGGGGGGTGGGGTGGGTAAAGGAACTTCAGCAATCTTCTCCATTGCTGCTGGAAGTCTTTCTACCTGCCTCTGGTTGGTCGCCTTCTCTGATGGAGAACTCTCTGATTCTCCAAGCCATCCCTGAGTAGATTCCATTTTTATAGAATTGTTCTTTATCTTGAGTGTCTTTCCCCTGTCAATTCTTGTTTGAACCCTTGGCGCACACAAAGCTTGACTCCATCTCATTGTGTCAGAGCTCTCAGAAGAGTTAAAAGAGAGTGAACTTGGCCCCCTGCCCGACCCACCACTCTTGTCATCCCTGGTTCAGAAGTCTTGGTGGCACCATAGTTAAGGGCTGGGCTGCTAACTGGAAGGTGAGCCAGGCAAACCTTCCAGCCCCTCCTTGGGAAAAAGACATGGTCACCTGCTACCCTCAACATCACAGCCAAGAAAACCACCAGGGCAGTTCCACTGTGTCACATGAGGTTGCTTTGAGTCAAAAATCTCCTCCGTGGCCCCTAACAACACCCACTTTTACTTAGCCAAGAGGAACAGGGTCCGACTTCTCATTTCATTTCCTGAACCTGCGATTCTGCTAGTCCCCCTTTCTACAATCACACTTTTAGGGATGAGGACTCGATGTGTTTTGTTTTGTTTTTAAACTGATTTTATTCCCGGGCTGAGCCCCGGTGGCGTAGTGGTTGTGTGTAGGACTGCGGCCCACTGGGTTGGAGGTTCAAATCCAGCAGCAACTCTCCAGGAGCAAGGCTGGGCCTCCTACTCCCACCACCAGGGCAGTGATGCTCCTTCCCCCCCCAAAAAAACTGATTTTATTTCCCAAAACTGTCAATCCATTGCCCCCCTTTCTGCAATCACACTCTTAGAAGTAAGGACTCCTTTTTGTTTGTTTGCAATGCACAGACACACATACTGTGGTCTACTCCAGAAGCTGGCATTGACAGAACCTAGAGGCGATGATACCACTGTCAGGGTTCGGGGTGCCTGTCCCTGTCTAGCCAAATGGAGACCAGGTTGATTGGAGCAATTCCAAGCTTATTTCTGCAAGTGCTGAGCAGAAGGGAGCAGCAAGGTTAAAGTCTCCCCAAACTGCTTCAAAAACTCAGTGAAAGCCAAGCAAGTTAGATTGCCTATGCCATGCGGTAAGCGGAGGGCGGCCCGCACAGGTTTGTTACCATCAATGACAGAAGGCGTCAGCCGTGGACCAAGGAGGCAGCGCTCACCGAAGTGAGAGGCATCATGTCACTCTTTCAAGGTCTCCAGCTCCAGTGCTTATCTAAAAGGCCTTGCTTCCCTGGATGCTTTTGTTCATGCAAACTTGCTGAAGTAGAACATTCGTACGTTTAAAGGGGAATTTTACTGCAATATTGAGGGTGGCAGGGAGGGGGTGGAGGCAGCTGCCACATTTGGTTTTTCTGCAAACCAAGCCACAAACAGACCAGATCTCCAATCAAGTGAGTCACACCACCAGCATGGATGAGCAATAGGCTAACGACTTCCCCTAGATCAACGGGACCTTTATTTGTTAGTACTGTTCTTTCCACTTCCGGGACCCAGGCACAAAACGTTAGAGGGAGAATGAAATGTGGGGAAGTTTGGGGTGAAGGTAGCTACTAGCTGTTCCCTTTCAAATGCCAGCTGTCTCCTGCGGGCTTTCAAAGAAACGGGCCACCCAGAGAGTATGCAGTTGTTCTTGAATCAGACAGGATGACTGTGCTCCCTGTCAGGCATGTGAGAGAAAGGGTTGTCTCTGTCAGAGTCCAATCGGGAGACAGAAGCCTCTCCTGGTGTTGTAGCAGAGAGGATTTCACATAAATCTGGTTCACTGGGTATTAAAGGTCTGCAAAGGCAAAGAGGAAACGCTCTGAGATATAGCAGAGACCAGGGAGACCCAAAGGAAGGGGGAGCTTGGAAGGGACTCTTGGCCCTCCGAGACATGCAGGCGCCCTGGGTTCGCAGGAGGAGCATACATCACTGAGGTGGTGGCCTCAGCCGAATGGCACTGGCATCGCTGAAAGCTGCCAGACAGATTTGTCTCTAGACCTTGTAAAAACTGTGCACTGGACTCAAAGGATGCTGCATAGAGGAACTGTTGTTGGCAGTGCGATTAAAGCAGACCAGCAAGGAGCTTCCAGGAACCAGAAGCAGGAAGGTACCCATCTCCTTTGTTTGGCCTGACAGGTGCTGCAGGGAGCGCCCCTTATAGGGATCCAGCCTGCAACGCAGCAGAATCCCCAGTGTACCACCTTGATTACTTAATGCATTCTGCTATCACACAGCCAGGTAGGGAGGCTGGCTTTGAAGCCGAGTGACTACAGGTTAGTAAATCCCATGGGAGGTATCTCATACTCCTATAGAATACAGTGTCTATCCTTGGACAGGACTTCATAAGAGGACAGTGACATGGTGTGCACAAAATAGGTTCAATCTACTTGGAAAGTGAGAAGGAGGGGTAAGTCGAGTCCTCAGTGCAATGTCTGCACTCCATTCGCAGTTCCAGCTTTACCCCATTCTGCATGTGACCCCTCATGATGTCTACTGAGCATGAGGTTAGAGAGTGTGTTCTAACCCCCTTTGTTAGCCTTTTACTTGGGGGGCGGGGACATGGAGATGAGTTGCTGCCTCGGTGTCACTAGCATAAATGACTTCATCTTTAGAAATCAGCATGATCCTGCTGCCTGGGCAAAAGTAGAGGAAGCAAAGGTCACCTACTTGCTGCAAGGCTTCCAAATCCAGAGTTACCAGGGACCGCTGAGGACAGCTACCGTTGTGGGAGAGCACCCAGCCTCCAGATGACCTCAGTGTGGACAGCGGGTGGCCATCTGCCACCGGTCAGCCCTCCCTCTCAGACAATTACCCTTGCAGGCCTTCACTCTAAGCTACAGGTCACCTCTTCCACGGCATCAGAACATCTCCATCAAATATTTTCCCTGCCACCCTCACCATGACTCGCAACCTGTCTGGTGCTCCCGGGGAAGAAAACGCGAGAAGTCTACAGATGAGGCATCCAGGACAGCCTGGCAAAGAGAACTGCAAGGCTGGCTGCCATCAGGTCTCTCTGTGGTGAGATGGGTCTGCACAGTTATTGTCAAGTGCCTTCCAGGCTGAGCCAGGTCCTCGGGACCCTGTGAACAACAGGACTAAGTTCTGCCTGGTCCAGCACCAGCCTCACAATGACTGCTCTGCTCGAGTCCATGTAACAGACGTAGCGAATTATCTAATGAGCTCTTCTAGGCAAGCTCGCTACAAATCAAAGGGCATCGATCCATCTCATGGAGGTTCTTCCTCTTTCAATGACACCCCACTTCACCAAGCATGATGACCTTCTCCAGGACTGATTGTTCCTGATCGCATGTTTAAAAGATAGGAGATGAAGTTTCCCATTCTCACTTCTGAGGATTATACAGAGAGTGCTTCTTTTCAAGACAGATGTTCATTTTCAGCACATAATTCAGCTTTGAGCTTCCTTATTCACACTGTCTAACTTTTGACATCAAGCTCTCATGGTGAACTGGTTACAGGTTGGGCTGGGATTCTCAAGGTCCACAGTTCGAAACCACCAGCCACTCTGCAAGAAAAAGATGAGGCATACTTCTATAAAGCATTATCATCTCAGAAACCCAGCAGGCTAAATTGCCCTAGATTGAAAACATCAGAACCTGGGTCAGATCATACATTCTCCAATGTCATGACTGCTGCTTCCTTGGGCATTGATTGTAGATACAAGTGAAATGAAATTCTGGATAACTTCTTTCTTTGTTCTGTTCATTGGGGTGTTGTGTATGGGTCCAGTTGTGAGGTGTTTTTTTTTCTTTATGCTATGTTGTAATTCCTTCTGTAGGTGATCATCTTTGATCTTCATAAGTAAATGCTGTAAGTTCACTTCAGTTTCAGCCAGCTGGTTGTGCCATCTGAGGATTTCAGGTTGTTACTGAGTTCTCCCCCAATCCTGGTGCCACATTCTTCTTCATATGGTCCAGCTTTCTCCATACAGATTGAATAAGTAAGGAAGGTTACCTAAGATGAATGAGGTGACAGGTCACAACCTTGATGCACACCTTTCCTGATTTTAAACCCCACAGTGCCTCCAGTTCAAATGGGGGCCTCTGGAACTTGGTACAGGTTCCCTATGAATATAATTAAGTATTCCAGAAACCCTATTTTTGGCAATTTTTTCCCTAATTTGTTATGATCCATGCAGTAAAGTGCTCAGTATGCTCTGCATCTAGCCAAGATCCATCTGACGTCCACAGTAGTATCCTTCATCCCACATTCTTTTAGGAATCTGGCTGGAATTTATGGACACTCCCTATCAGTATCCTACTGCATTCATTTTTTTTAAAATTGTGTTTAGCAAAAGTTTACATGCATGTGAGATGAATGATATTATTTGATAATTTCCACATCATCTTGGATCATTTTTCTATGGAGTGGACATGAATATGAATCTCTATCAGGAGGTTGGCCAAGTCATTGTTTTCAACATTTTTTTTTGCATAGACAATTGAGCATCTCTAATACTGCATCTGATTGTAGACTTTTGTATTTCATATTCCATCAATTCACAGAACCTCATTTTTTACCAATGCTTTCAGCGCAGCCTGTAGTTCTTTCTTCCTCTCCTCTGCTACTTCCCCAAGTGGTTGACTGTCAGTCAGTTCTTTTAGTGCCATGCTCTGTGTATTTCTTTCATCTTCTTTTTATGTCTCCTGCCTTGTTCCGTATTCTGTCTATAAAATCCCTCAATATGGCAACTTGAGGCTTAAGTTCTTAATCAGTTCTTTAAGATCTAGAGATGCCGAACATAACCTTCTCTCGCTTTTCTAGCTCTGGGTCTGTGCACATTTCATTACAATATTTTAGCTGATCTTCTCAAGATATCCTTTGAACTTTTATGCTCATCTCTTCATTATTTCTTCCTCATGATTTTGCTATTCTATATTCAAGACCAATTTCAGAGTTTGCTCTGACATCCATTTTCATCTTTGCTTTCTTTCCTGTCTTTTTAATAACTCATTGATTTCTTCATGTATAATGTCCTGGATGTCATTCACAGCTCATCTGGACTTCAGACATATGTTTAGCATTGTCAAATCCATCCTTGATGTGGTCTCTAAATTCAGGTGGGACATGACCTGTTTTAATTTCTTCTGTTTTAATCTGAAGTTGATGGTCTATTTAGCATTCATATTTGACCACTGGTTCGGTTCAGTGCTGACATTCAACTTCTCCATCATCTCTTTCCATATATATAGTGGTTTGGATTTTTGTGTGCTCCACCCAGGGAGGCCCATGTATATAGTTGCCACCTGGGCTGTTGAAAAAATGGCATTTACAATGAATACATTGATGGTCTTGCAAAATTCTTCCATGTCACATCCAGCTTAATTTCTGCCCACAAGACGATATTTTCTAATAGCTGGTCTTTATTTTTCACTTTTTCATTCTAATTACCAGAAATTATTCATGCATCTTGATTGAATGTTTGAGCAAGTTTGGACTGCAGAAGTTGGGTAAAGTCTTCAGTTTCTTCACCTTTGGAATTAGTGCTTGGTGTATAATAGTTGTATTAACTGCCCTTTTTTGTAGGCATATAGATATTATCCTATTCCTGACAACATTCTACTTCAGGTTAGATCTTGAAATGTTACTTTAAATAATGCATGTGACATCATTCCTATCCAGTTTGGTGTTCCTTATGTAGTAGACCATAGGTTTGTTTGATCTAAAATGGCAAATACCAGTGCATTTCAGTTCAACCATGTGTACGGCATCAATGTTAATGTGTCAAGCCTCATTTTTGATGACTTCCATTTTTCTTAGATTCATATTTGATATATTCTGATTGTTATTGGATGTTTGCAGTTGTTCCTTCTTGAGTTGTCCCATTTCACCAAATGACAGTTGAGTTATCTTCATTAGTAAACTCTGCTTTCTCTCCAGGTTGTAATACCCATTGCAATGGCTACACAGAACTCACAGATAAAATGTCATGGGAAAAGAGTTTATTAAAGAAATTAACAGGCTGTAATTCAGGTAAAACATGCTCACGATACAGTTATTCATCTAGGGATGTTACATAGCTCTTTCAGAGTTGTCAACAGATGCCCAAAGGGCATACCACACAGCTGTAAGCCTCAACCCAAAGGCAGTCAGCTCAAACACTGTAGAGGAGCAAACCCAAATCAAACCAACACCAAAATTACTGCCATGGAGTCAATACCAACTCACAGTGGCCCTCCAGGACAAAGTAGAACTGTCCTGTGAGTTTCTGAGACTGTAACTCTTTACAGGTGTAGAAGGCCCTGTCTTTTACCTGAGGGAATAGCTGGCGGTTTCACATTGTAGACCTATGGTTGGCAGCCTAATTCGTACCACTATGCCACCAGAGGTCCTTTCAGCAAACCCAACTCCCTGAATAAAGGGTGTCCAGAAGCACCCTACTACAGTAAGCCTCAGCTCAAGACACTCAGCTCCACTTCCATGAGTCAGTAAGCACAGCTTCCAAAATTGAGTACCCAGAGGCACCCCACTCAGCCAGCCAGCCTCCTTTACATAAACACTCAGCAATAGTTGCTCCATTGACTGGGAGGTCCTTCACTCTGTTCCATGCTTTGACTTCTGCTTCTGCTCCTCTGATGTCACAGTCGTCTTCTAGATCCCGGAGAAGGCTGTTTGATGGTAGAGTTTTGGCTAGAAGAGCTCATTAGATAACTCATTACCCTTATACTCCATCCACATCATTAAGGTCGACTCTACCTTGGGGAGACAGTTATTTCCCCAGTTGTATTTTGAAATGGAATGAGCAGGGTGAAATGGAAGGCCACAACACTGATGCAGGCCTTTCATGAGTGTAAACCTCACTGTTCGTCCCTTATTCTGTTTGAGCAGCTGGTACTTATTTTTTTTCAATCTGGATACACATTTCCACAGATGTACAGTGAAGTGTTGTGGAATTCCCATCCTTTTTTGGATCTATTTTCTTTTTTAATGTCACTTTACTGGGGGCTCATACAACTCTTATCACAATCAAAACATACATCAGTTGTATGCAGACCACATTTGCACATTTATTGCCATCATCATTCTTGAAGCATCCTGCTTCTACTTAGGTCTCCAATATTAGCTCCCATATTTCCCCTCCCTCCTCACTCCTACTCCCCTATGAACCCCTAATAATTTACAAATTGTTATTATTTTGTCATATCGTACACTGTCCGACGTGTCCCTTTACCCACTTCCCTGTGGTCCACACCCCATATGCAGGTCATATGTAGATCCCTGCGATTGATTCCCCCTTTGTACTACATCTTCCTTCCAACCTCCCAGTATCACCACTCTCACCACTGGTTCTGAAGAGATCATCTGTCCCCATCCTTCTTAAAGTTGTCCATAATTTTCCAGGGTTCACATGGTAAAATGCCTTTTCATGGTCACCTAGTTTAACAGGTAAACTTATTTCTGGTATTGTTTCCTATTAGCTGTCTATTTGACACCAGCAGTGACACTCCTCGTCCCACTTCCTGTTCTGAGTCCAGCTTGAATTTCTAGCAATTCTCTGTCAATGTACTGCTGCAACCAAGTTTAAGTTATCAAAATAGGAAGGGCTAATTTCACCAGCTCTGCACTGGTGCCCTTAAAAGCATCTACCATTTAAACATTAATGTTTTATGAGTGCTAAGTCCAAAGTGTCTCCAGAGACCAGAGAAGAAAGGGTTTCCAGGAATGGGATTTGGAACGAGTCTAAAGGTCGAATGGGGTCTGTCTTAAATGAAGAAAGACAGACAAACAGAGATGTCGAAATCTCATTCATCAGCATCAGTGATTCTCACTGACATCCTCGTTGACGTCCTTCTCCACCTCCCTGCATCTTGCCATGCTGCCTGTGCAGATAGCCCCTCATCTGTCACCATTACACCCATCCTTATCCAATCCCACCCCCTCCTGTAAATGAACAACAGTGTTCTTATGTGCCTTGTGGCAGTGTTTAGCCATAACAGCCCTAAGAGTGCTCCATAACTGTCCATCATAATATGTCACTGACCAGAAGATAAGGGCCCTGCTTACCCAAAGCAAAAGGTCATCGTTGTTCAGGGATGCCAAGTCAGTTCCAGCTGATAGCCATCCTGCAGGATCTGCACCATCCTTGTCATCCGAGTAATAATCATTGACATTTGCTTTACATCTAGCACTTCATACATACAGTCTATAATGCTCTTAGGTGTTGTGTTCTTTAGAAAGCAAACAGGCTAGCTGCCAGAGATGGAGTCCATTCTGACTTACAGGGACTCCATAAGCAGAGCAGAGCTGCCCCCATCAGGGTGCCTTGAGTCTTCACAAAAGTCAGTGAAATAGTCATATTTGCATCTTTCAAGTAAGAATATGGAGGCCAGAGGGTCTATGTCATCTGTCCAGGAGGACATCATCAGAGGTTTGATAGGACCAGGAACCACAGTCAGTTCCTCTGACTCCACCTTTTCTCGCCTTTCAGTGGCTGGGCCACACGTGCCACAGGGGCTCATGCATGCTCCACATGTCCAGGCCAGTCAAAAAGTAAACTCCCAGCCTAGGCATAGCTACCTCTCTGGGCCTAGTACTTATAGTTTGAGGGCAGGACTTACCGGTGTGCCACTGCAGAATGCCTAGTAGACGGGGTCAGGGTGCTGGCCACCCCAGACCAGGCCGAAACTTCCTTGGTTCATTTCCAGACGAGGCCACATAGACAGAGCAGTGTAAATGCTGCCGTCTGCCAAAACTACCTGGCGAAGAAAGAACAAGACAGTTCATTGTGGATGGACCATTACTGTTCCTGTTTTTGAGTGACTGAGTGACCTGCTCACTCACAGAGCGGTTAAGAGGCAGCTTGAGCACACAGTGGTAGGCTTCACACACACACACACACACACACACACACACACACTCTTTCCATCACGGTGCCACATGCCCTGGATTTGAAGTCTGCCCTTAGCTTCCTTTCACATGCCAGTGGGGGGGAAATGGCTGCAATGGGGCATTTTTCATGGTGGGTTTGCACAAGTCTGGTAGCCATGAGAATTCACAGCGTTCCAACAGAAGCAGGAACCAAGATACATTGGAGCCAAGTGTTGTAATAACTTCCTGTGCTCGCAGTTATAAAAACGTAATTGCTGCTGCAGGTTCAAAGAATTCAAATATTGCAAGGTGGAAGGGGCTTTGAAAGCCAGCCATCAGAACTGCGGTTTTGCCCTTGTAAACAACTTTTATAGACCCCTTTTGGAGTACGTATAATGAAATGACTCGCATTTTCAGCTGTAACTGGTGCTGTTATAAAGCATCTGAGGGTTTGGGGGCTTGAAATCTGTTTAGGAAAATACTGAGGATGGGTGGACAGGCTAAGCTGAGGGGAACTCCTTGTCTCCACACACAGCACAGTTACCCTCCAGCCTCCCCAAGGGAACCACTCCCACCAAGGAAAACCGGTAAAGGCACTCAGTCGAAAGCATAGTCCCATTTTACTCCTTCCTGCCTTTAATGCCTGTGCAGCCGTTGGTATGTGCTCGCTCAAATAGGCTGCATGGCCCTCCTTATTTGTAATTGTCTTAAAGTCACCCTCAAGTCAAAGCTTCCAGGTGCCCCACTAGAATCCAGAAACACATTCTTGATGGAGGTTTCTGGGGTGGGGGTGGGGGGTCTTGATCAGTCATTTATTTCCTCCTCTCTCAATTGCCATGATAGCATTGTTAAAGCTGCAGGTCACCGTTATGAATAATTAGGGGGTGGAAGTATAGGCCGTTGTCACGTCTTGTTTCCCACGGAAACAGAAGAGAGCGGGGCCTCAGCAGATTGAGTCACTGGGGCTAAAGAGAAACCCCCCAGTTTCTCATCCTCTCTGGACCCTGACTCCGCTCCACATGAGTCTCTTCGGTGGGGAGACACAATCAGAGCATCGGACAGGTCCTCCCTGAGCGCGCTCCTGTGGACTAGACAGGAGACCGTCAATCATGAAAACAACATTGCTTGTCATCTGCCACCTCTGTGACATTCAGATCTGAGTCAGGCCCATCCTGCCTGCAGCCCCTTTACTGGAAGAATAACCATAGAAGCCAGACATGAGGACGTGGCTCTTCCCCCAAACCCAATAGAGACGAGTTGCTAGAATGAATCAATCACAGAAGCTGCAGGGTCCACCCATTCCTTTGGGAGATTGATCAGCCAGAGCCATTTCCTGGCTCCGTGACTATCCCGGGACTCTTCACCCTTCTGTGCTCCGGATTTCTAAGACTGCGCCCTGAAGAGCTGTGCTCCTGATGGCACCTGTCACCCCCGTTCTTCCTGTTGAAAAAATACATGGTCTTTTTGTTCCCCCAGTTGCTATACTCAGTGGGAAGCACACGGTGGGAAGTGTACACTTGGGGGAAAGAGGAAAGCAGGTGTTTTGAGCCTCGGCCTTTTCTTCGATTTTTCTCCCACGATGTGCAGATGAGAGTCTCAGAACCTCGGCGTGCTCATCTGTAAGATGGGGATCATGAGGCGGGGGCATCAGGACATGTATGGAAGCATACCATGGAGAGACCTTGGAATTTTCTCCATGAACCTTTTGAAGTCCTTTCATGTTTGAGAGAATCTTGGGAAGGAATTTGCTGAATCCCATTGTAAAATGCCTGGCCCAGAGGAGGTTCTGAACAAATGGTCTTCATGATTATTGGGGTCAAGGAGCCCTGTGGTACAATCAGAGCAGCTTAAGGAATCAGCTCACTAAGAGTTTGGTGATTCAGACCCTCCCAGCCACTTTACGGGAGAAAGACCCCCCACCATTGTCCTCGATCCAGGTGACAGCCCAGACCACCCCCGGGAGCAGCTCAACTCAGGATGTTTGTGTCTCCGCCATCCTTTCTGTTGTTTTGTTGTAAAACACGACTAGAGTCCGGCACAAAGCATGGCCTTAAAACACAACACTGCTTTCATCTGAACAATTGGGGATCATTTTAAGCAGCAGTACCTCATTTGGGCATGAGTGAAATGAAATCAATACCTTCATACACTTGTAAATCAGCGTTGTGGCAGTACACTGGGGCACGTGAAAAACCTAAATGCACCTTAATCACAGATTTCCACCTCTCGCCGTCGATCATAATTCATCAACCTGAGTGGCTTCGCGCACGTGATGTTTTTCAAATCAAACCGGTGATTTCTGATTCATTCGGAGGATAACTTTTCGTTACGTCCTTGATTTGCCTAATTGTCACAGCACTTTCCTCCTGAAGTGAGCCAAGTGGTCTGCACTGCTTGTAGGATCAAAGCCCTCTCCTCTCTCTGTCTCTCTTCTCATTCACAGCACACATATACAACACATGTGAAGTCCATGGACCCATCACTACTCACTGTGGAGTATTATCCTGAATCACCAGCTTCCTTAAACTATCCCAGTCATCTGGGATGTCCTTTCGTCTGATCTCCACACGTTCATGTATCCACCTGGTCCGCTCTATCTGCCACCCTCCACTACAGGGCCTTTCAGGACCAGCCCCAGACATCATCTGTTCTCTATTCTGCCCTGGCCGCCTATTGTCACCCAGAGCACTTTCCCTCTGACCCTGGAGCACGTGAGCACCCCCTGGGGACAGGAACTGTGTCTCTTCCAGCTTTGTTCTCACCCAGGGTGTGGACGAAGTCAATGGATAATGTTTGTACTGCACGCGTCACTGTGCTGACTGTCCTAGTTGGTTGTGATTTGTCTTGGGGTTATCTTCATACCCCTTGGTGGCCACTTATTCTACACTGGGGCACGTGAAAAACCTAAATGCACCTTAATCACAGATTTCCTACACCAACTGTAGTCTTCCTACACCAACTGTTTCTAGACTCCTGGTCCTCTCATGTGGAACTATTAAGGATGGGGACGAGTTCTTTACTGACATGTCATGCCCACCTCTTTTCACATTGGTGACCTCTAAAATCATCGGTATCAGCATGATACCGGAACAAAATGGAGGACAGGGATACAGAGTTGTTGCCACTCCTGTTTCATGAGTTAAAAGAAAATAAAATATGTGAATCAAACCTGGTTTAGGTAAACATGTAAAGGACCATCTCCATCCACCCGCTCTGCTGGTTGAAAGCTCTGACAAGGAAACGGGATTACTGAGGGACAGATGTGTGTGAACCGACTCACTGGAAAGTCTGGTTTGCTAACTCCATGTACAGCAATACTTGGTTTACCTCTCCCACCTTGGCCTTCAGCACACGCAGCTATTTGGGGTCAGAAGACCTCAGATTTCTGCCTTAGGTCATTCCGTCGATAGGGGTATGGTGGTCCCAGGCTAAAACGATCAGTCCACATCCCATCACGGAAAAGTCTTAAGGCTCAGAGTCCACTCTTATTTCCTCTTCCTCACCCTGTGGCCTCTTCCCACCTGCTGAAGAGCCATCGAGTCTATGGCATCTCTCATGTTCATTAAGGAATCTGGTGATGCGCTGGGGTCAGCCTTGGTCTGCTGACCACCGGCCGGCATTCAGACACCCCCCACCCCAGCTCCCAGGGAGAGAGGTGACGCTAACCACTCCCAGGCAGGTGTGGTGTATGACTGCATACTCATGTCTCTAGACACTGTATGGGTGTCACTATGCGTGGGAATGTTCTTGATGGGGGAGTAGTTTGAGGGCTTTTGTTGGTGTTCTGTGTCGGGTCTGAGTGGCATCGTGGTGGCACGTTGGGCAGCTCACCATAAGGTCAACAGTTCCAAACCACCAGCCGCTGCCCCCGAGCACGAGCCTCCTGCTCCTGCAAACAGTTACAGTCTCGGACACTCACAAAGGCAGTGTTTCCTTTTGTTTTTCAACAGTTCTTTTGGAAAATGCAAGGAGACTTCCAAGACGGCATTATTTCTTCATTCAGCTTTGCTATGAACATTTTGAGCAAACCCCCCCCCCTCCCCGCAACCAAGGACTTGATGTTACAATCTCTCTCATCTGGCATTTAAAAAAATATGACAATACAGATGGTACAAAGGGCCTTCTCATGGATAAAAACCCACCACCATTCAGTTACTCAGACTCATGATATGCTTACACGGCAGAATAGAAGTGCCCCGAGACCTTCTATGGAGTCGAAAAGTTCCTCTTTCTTTCTCAGCGGAGCTGGTGGGTTTGAACCATTGACTTTGCAGTTAGCAGCACAATGTGGAACTGGGGCTCTTCGCTCATGGAATAAGAACTAACACCTATGAAAGCTTAGCTTACTGTGTGTCAAGTACTGTGGGCTGCTGGATGGGCTGCACACAGTGTTTGTATTCTTTCTTCGATAGCAGTCTTCAAACTGACCTAACTTAGTTTGCCAGAAGAGGAAACCAGGGAGAAGTCATTTTAAGAGGGTCATAAAGTAAACCCATAGCCACCCCCAAGGCAGGTTTCAACCAAAGTCCATGCTCTCTACCTTCTCCCCGCTCTGGGTCTTTCGCCATCTACCATGGAGAAAGGAACAGGCTCTTCCCCCAGTGGTAGACTTCAGGACGGGTGGCATTTGGACAGGCTCTGTCAGAGCCTTGCCAGTGACCCCCCTTCTTTGCCCCTCAGTTGCCTCATCTATAGAGTTAGAATGAGAGCAGGACTTTGATCTGACCACTCTGTAGGTTAGCTGAGATAAGCCATGAAAAGTCAGCACAGCCGATGGCGAGCACGGCCCATCAACACCAGCCAGCAAGTTACCGTTCCTCCCCAGCTTGCGGAGTCCCCAGGACCATCATTGCAAGCTGTGCAGCGACCTCCAGCTCCTTCTCCTGGGTGATCTACCAGGCCTCTAGAGTAAAGTGACCACATTTAAGCAGAACACCGTTGACTGGGCGGGGGGGTGGGGGGGGGTTTCTTGATTAAAAAGTTGGTCTTTGTGGAGCAACAAAAATGTTCATAGAACCCCAAAATAGTATTGTAACATATTTATTTAATTTTAAAACACCATGGGACGCGGGACAAATTGTTAAAAAGCGGGTCATCTGGTCATGTTACTCTAGAGGCCTCCTCTGAGATTCTCTGCACCACAGGCCCTTTCCTAGATCAGGAGGGGAGCTGCAGGCTCCACTACCTGCTTCTAGAACCAACCTCACTCATCCTGGGGCCATGGCTTGAGCAGAACATGCCTTTCTCAGAAACCCTGTCATCAGGAAGGGACTCCGCAGCCAGTCCCTCTGTTTGCCCAAGCAAAACGGGAGTTGCCCACGAGACCAGCCCCTGAGAGCAACACACGCAAGTGCTAATAAACCTAAGAGGGTTATTGCCAGTTGCCCATTAAAAACTGCACAGAAAGGCAGTTTGCTCTCCCCTGGAGGAACATTTTCCAGTCACAGCTCCAGTGCTGCTGCCAGCTTCCTGGTCCTCATCGGTGCCTTCTGAGTGACCAGGGACAATCTGACCTCACTGAAAATGCACAATGCCCAGCACAGTGAGGCTGCTGAGTCTGCATGGGGGACTCACCTCCCTGGGCCTCAGTTTCTCCTGGACTGTAAGTCGACAACTTTCCTAGAAATAAGATGGACACATGCTCCTATAACATGGACAGACCCAGTAGTTATTCCTTCAGAGCTCTGGGTGGGAGAGGAGGCCTTTCACCCCAACCATGTGCAGCAGAACCAGAAGCTCATATTGGCAGTGTGTCTCAGGACCTTACAGAGACAGAGTCAGGAAGCACATTTGTAGACTGATTCCCCAAAGCCAGAGAATCCTGCAGCAGCCACAAAGTTATTGACTGCGGCCACCCTCAGGGATCAAAGGTGGAGAGGGGCAGCAGGTAGGACTTTATGTGCTGGGGGGTATGCTCGGCCAAGTTCAGAATCAAGTGCTTTGGTGGGACTTTTGGGAGTTCCCAGTGTCAGCAGGTCACAAATGGATAGACACTCCAAGAGACCACAACTTGAGACACATGGGGCCATGTCATTGACCATCCGGGGGCAGCGGAGGCCATCCCTCACTGACCATCCTGCAACCAGCCTCCTAGAGAGCTAGTTGGGGAGCCCAAGTCGGGGGCACAGCACCGCAGGCCTTCAATGTTATTTGTCTGCAGTGATATTTCGTCACCCGCTCCCCTTCCAGCATTTGCACTGGGTTTTAGTATACAGCTTGATATCTTCATCAGGCCCTTTTAAATATTCTCTTTTTTATTAAACAATTAACATATTAGTGTGCAGATGAATGTCTTCTCAGAAAGTAGATTCAGGCTCTGTTGGACTCTGCTTCCTTCCTTTCCATTCTCCTAAGGGCATGTGATACAGCCTCTCTGTTTTGAAAAAAGAGGCTCTTGCATTTTAAACTAACAAGTTATTGTGATTAGGGTATCTAGACGAAACGTGTGTCTTCTAAAGAACGCAAGGGACATCTGCATTATGTAAGCAGCATAATGAAGCAGTCCTAAATCAAAATCTAGTGCGAGATAACTGAAGTTGATGGAGTCCCTACTATGTGACCTTCCCAGTGCTCAGTGAAGCAGAAGCATTACCTCATTAAACCTTCACAGCTACTCCAGGAGACGCTATTCCCATTTTGCATTTGGTGAAACTGAGGCATCAAAAGTTTAAATGGGTTCCCTAATTGAACACAGCCTGGGAGAGACGGACCTAGCATCTACCTCTCTGTCCCGCTGATAGCAGACCCCAAACACTTAACTAAGTGCAGGAGGCATTTAAAATTGGATCTAGATTAAACATTAGCTGTGTAAGCTAGGGAAAATCAGTTACTCTCTCAAGTCTCCACTCTGGAGGTTCATTCTGTCTACCTACTGCCTGTGACAATGGCATTAAAGGATATTTATGTGTACTGCTGTCCTAAGGAATCCCGGTAGTGTTGCAGGGAAAGTGTTGAACTGTTAGCTAACTGCAAGTTTGGAGGTTCAAACCCATCAGCCACTCTGTGAGCCCAAGATGAGACACTTTGCTCCTATCAGGATTTACAGCCTGAGAAACCCCATATAGCATCACTGAGTCAGAAACGACTTGGTGGCAGTGAGTCTAGTGTCCAATAGAACTGTAACTGAAACATATCGGCTGCTTCACCACTGAACAAGGTGCCATCATAATTCAGAGTGCGTGGGTATTCATTTGTCTGAAGTTTCTCAGGTACTGGCCAGCTCCATATGTCATTATCCCCTCCCTGCGGATTTCAAGAAGGCTGGAATCTGCTTGAAGGGAGTTGGGCTGAGGTCCAGGATAAGAGCCTGCCTCTCCCCAAACTCTCTCACAAACAAGTGCCCAAAATGGTGTGGATTGACCCAGACTCTATCTCTCTGACCCTAGAAGATTCAAAGGCTTTGCCATAGTGGGTCCTGGGTAGCTATTCCTCCTGTTCAGTGATGACCAGAGAAAGACCAGCAGGTGCAGAACTGCTTTCCAAAGGGGCGCCTTGATTATGCGTGGATAGCTGGCTGACTGCCAGGGAGAAAGCTCTCCTTTAGTGTAATTTCTCTCTAAATAAGAGGATTTGAGTGGGGACTAAGGGCGGGGTAGTAGAGGTTATTGAAAATCTGAAGTTTAGAGAAGACTAAACCTTTTAGCTAAAACAAGCTAAGAGGCATTTGGCTCAAATCTCCCAACCCTTGAAGCTGAAGAAGATAATTCACGAGTCGTGACTACAGAGGCTCTAAGATTTCATTGTCAACTCTTGAGCTCAATTTAGTTCAACACACATAATCGATGGCCCAGAATGTCCCCAGCACTGGCCCAATGGTGATGCAGGAATGTCCAGACTCACCCCCTGCCTCCCAGTAGCCACCAGTCTAATCAGTCTAAACATGGATTCTACATTGATTTGACACACAATGAGAAAGATAAAGTAATTGCAGTACGATGAAAATAACAAAACCAATCTCTTGAGAACTTACAGAGTCCTAAGCACTTGATATGCATTACCTCATTTCTTCCCAACGACCCTAGGTTGCTTATATCTTATATTTCCCGTCAGAGATAAGGAATTTGAGACTGGACCACACAGTCAGAGAGCAGCTGAGCTAAACTCTGGGCTCAGGTTTACCTGGCTTCATTCATGACTTCCTCTTCTGTGTACCACTTCCTCCTGCCTTCCACATGCCAGCCAGGAATGTAACTGCCGGACTCCACAATCCCAAGAGTGCCATTATAGGATGGAGGATGTGGAGCTGTGCTGCTTACAGACCTCTGTAGAGCTTGCCAACCTAGGAAACAGCAGGGTGGGCATCGGGACCCTCATTTCAGAAGATGGGGAGCTGTCTCTCCAGGGTCATATGAAGAGTAAGAGGCAGAACCAGACCTTGGATCTGGATTTGCTGCCTCCAAGCCTCTTGCTCATTCTAGACTCGGCACCACGTGCTTCTCATAAGGTTCCTTGAAAGTCCAAGGAAGGGGCCTTGAGCTCAGCCTGGTCCATACGAGTTGTCAGGTTAGGTGTTGGGGAGAAGAGACATATGAATTGTGAGGTCCCTAAACTAGGTTTCCTCAAAAGAATCTTCATGGCCTATCCCAGGGGGACAGCAGCTCACACTGCAATTCCATGTGTTCTTTCTTCTGCAGTAACAAGCGGATTCTTTCTTCCATCACCACAAAGACCTTCCCATTGGGAAGAACATCAGATGTAGAATTAACTGAACCTGGGTTTTCCATCTTCACTCACTCGCTCAACATGATGTACCAGTTATGCACAGTTCTACTAACTTCAAGGTCAACAGTTCAAAACCATCAACAGCTATGCAGGAGAAAGATGATGTTTTATGCTACCATAAAGAGTTAGTCTTGGAAACCAACAGAGACAGTGCTAACCTATCCTATAGGGTCACCATAAGTCAGCACCCACATGATGGCAGTGAGTTTTTTGTTTTCGCTCAATGTCAGGTCCAGTTCTGAGAGTTTAGGATATAATGGCATATCCCAATCCTCAAACCAAACTCCGACCATTGAGTCAGTACCAACTCATAGTGACCTTATCACATGGAGCAGAACTGCCTCTGTGGGTTTCTAAGAATATAATTCTTTATAGAAGTAGAACGCCTCATCTCTCTCCCTCAGCACAGCTGGTGGTTTCAAACGACTGACCTTGGAGTTAGCATCCTAACGAAGAATCACTCTGCAATGAGGGCTCCTTACAATGGTGTACAAAGCCTTGATGGCATAGTGGATACATATTAGGCTGCTAACTGCAAGGTCAGCAGTTCAAAAACAAGGACCTGGTTTTTGTGAGGCCCTCCATTCCATTGGAGCACCTGCTACCTCTAACTAACTAACTCAACCTCACTGGATGTTAGTTTTCTCATCTGTACAAAGGAGGCTGCCGCACCTGCCTCATAGAGTTGTGGGGAGGAAGGTCATAGATGTAACAAGGTTATCAAACATCTGGCCCACTACAGCTAGAAAGAAATAATGTTCTTGTTCCTGCCTTCTCCACAGCTGTGTCACATGAATGCAACCAGACCTGCCTGTGCAATGTGGGTCCTGGGAGATGGTGATTACATCTTTCATGCTGGATAGATTTAGTTGATTCTGCCCAGTCCATTTGACTGGCATGGGTTAAAGTAATGAACTGGTTCTCCATGTTCCTCTCCTCTATAGACATTATGACTTTGTATATAGAACTATAAAACTCAGGACAGATTTATGCATATACTGCACTACATATTTTCATAGAAATGTTTTGCCAGACATCTGTAATACACTGATCTATGTGAGCAGTTTTCTAAAGTTTATTTCTCATAGATCTCTCTTAACTTGCACACGAAGTGACATTTTATGGTTTAACTTTTGTTTTTGTGACACAGCCCCAATTTGCCTCTCTGCTGTTGAATGCAGGGCTTCCCTGCTGATGGAATGTGTGTCCTTCCTCCCCTGGAAGCATCTATTCAGACTCACTTTTTTTGTTCAGGAAGCTATTGCTAAAGAACGCCTGTTTGGCATCTTGCCTGGAAAAGCCAGTCCATTTGTGGCTGTCTTATAGAGGACTTGAAGTATTCTGATGGGGGATTGAAAGAATGCAAAGAAACAAGCTGGACACATTCTTTCTATGCTCAGAGCCCTGGGCATGGAAGCCAAGTGAAATCTCAAGACCTCTTGGCTGGAGGGTGGCTATGATACTTTTACCTACTGCTGAAACAAAGTGGAAAGGAAGGAGAGGTCCACCCATGGAGCACTGAGGCGGTCATATATTTGTGAAGTCAATTTCATGATTGGGATGTAGGGGTGAAGCGTAGTCTGTTAATCTAGAGATAGCCAATTAGTAGCTGATGAGGCCTCTGTGTGGGCATGGCTTTCTCCTGAGAATTCTGGGAAGTCTCATCGTATTTCTCAATTGGAGAAGAGAGACTTGACTCTCAGTCTCTGAGAGTCAGTCTCCGAGATGGCGAACTGCTGACAAGGCAAGATGGCAGCGTCCAAGGAACTGGAGAAGCCGGAAGAGGAGCCACATGGCTGTACCCTGATGGAACCAGACCTCTGAAGCTGGAAAAGCCACGTGAAGACCCCTGCCAGCACTGAGCTGCTTCTACCACCACTGGATACCCTGAGCCCTGGAAGTGAGGAGCCATGGGGAGACCCCTGCCAGTGTTGGATGCTTCGATCGACTGCACTTGCTTCATGAGTCAGATGGAGACTTTATAGTCTGGTATAGGACATATGGACTAATGCTGCATTTGTGACCTTGGACTGGACAGGGTTGGGATGCTTTCTCAGTGTTCCATGCCTCTTGTATATAAACCTTTCCCTTATATCCATATGCATGTCTTTGAATTTGTTTCTCCAGTCTACCTGGACTAACACAAGCACCTTCTGTGAGCCAGAGTCCTCATGATGTTCTTTGAAGAGCTATATACCTCATGAAAAGCCTGTACATTCAGCAATATTAGTATTAGATAAAATTATTTCAGAAAGTTTGACGGGTGGAGTCAAAGGTTGAGTTCAGATATGTCTGCTGCCAAGTCTTCCCATTGCACCAAGACCACCAGTATCCTAGGCAAGCCTGGGACTTTGGGGATGACTCACTGCAACCCCCTCTTCTCCATCTTACTTACTCAGTGACTTGGACAGTCACTCAACAGGTGTGTATGTGTTGACTGTGTCTTACGGTTTAGACACTGTGCTACGTGCTGTGTATGAACTAGTGTACCAAAATTTGGGGTTCCAAAAGGATTTCTCATTACTTCTTTCTATTTGTTGCTGCTCTTGGTTGTCATGAAGTTGTCCCCCAATACATGGCAACCTCATGCATAATGGGATGGGAATGGTAGGATCTACAGGGTTTTCATCACCTAGGTTATGGAAAGTGGATCTCCAGGCCTTTCTTCCTACTCCATCTTAGTCTGAAAGCACCGCTGAATGCTGTTCAGCATCAAAGCAGCACGCATACCTCAAGGGACAAAGCGGTGGCATTTTCAGGTGACTGGGAATTAAACCAGATTTCCCACTGGACCACTACTGTCCTCTCTCCTCCTGCTTGGCCACCACAAGGGAGTATTTTACCAGAAACACTGATGTACACAATGGACACTGAATACGACACAAGAAGAACTGATGCATTGAACTCTGGTGGACTGTGGAAGAATATTGAAAGCACCAAAGACGGCCAATAGGATGAGCAATTAAGTCTTAGAAAAAGCACGTCCAGAGTGCTCCCTAGAGGTAAGAGTAGGGAGACTTCATCTTAAGCCCCCTGGACACAGTCAGGGGAGAAGACAGTTCAAGGTGACATAAAGCCCTAACCATCACGAGGTGCAAAGTTTAAGGTGCCCTACCCAAAATCCACAATCAGTAAAAATAAGATTTTAATGAAATGTATTGATCTACCCCATAGGATTCAACCAGGTCAGGAGATGATGAAATGTGTTCAGAATAACTGAATCCTGTCTTTGTTTTAAATATTGGCCTTGGGGGTATATATCCTAGTTCGTGGTGAAGTGAGGGGGGTAGTGGAGTTGTTTGCATTAATTTTAATTTTCTAAGATATCTAATTGAGGTTTTTTTATCTTGATCACTGAGATTGGACCACTCCTCAGATTTTCCACCCAGGCAAATGTCTCACCTTAATCATACCCTCAACAATACCAGCACTAACTCAACATCGTTGACACCCTGGTACATGAAGGAGACTTGGTATACATTGAACCATAGACAGCTCACAATGATTTTGCCAAGAAGGAGCTGTGGTGATCTCTGTTTTGCAGCGATTTCAAGTATGAGCCCCTCGGGGCTGTTATAACCAGATAGCACAAACTGAGTGACCTAGAGCAACAGAAATTTATTCCCTGGCAGCTCTGGAGGATAGAAGTCCAAATTCAGGGAACTCTCTGGAACAGGATCTCTCTGAAGGTTCTAGTAAACTAGACCCTCCCTTGTCTCTTCCAGCTTTAGCACTCCTAGGGTACGTCAGCTCATGGCATTGCCACTGTCATCTATTCACTTATTCTCCTGCTTGGGTCCCCCCCCTTCTTATCCAGAAAGACAGCCATCATAAAGAGAAGAGTCAAGTTCTGACCTCATTTTACTTTAGCCACTTATATTGGCTACAACCCTACTGCCAAATAACTTGCAGCCGTGAGAGCTAGAGTTCAAACCTGATCGCTCCCTGGTGGGGTGCAGAATTCAACCATCCATTAACATGGTGGCTTGAGGAGGACAAGGTGGAAATTCCCTCTTGGGATGTCTTCAGTGGATCACAGGTAGGATCACCCTGTTGAGGTCTAGTCCCTCAACTCTCCGAGAGGGTAAACCAGACCCTGTAGGCTTGACTGGCCACAGACAGACGTGGCCCCATTCACCCCGTGTCACGCACAAACTCCATACAGATTCCATTGGCTACCAGGCTCCTAACCATTTTGAAAAGCACCCCTGTTTTATATGCTTTGCCCTCCTGATGCCACTGTGATGAGAGCAGTCGGAAGGGGGCACAGGTGGCGAATAGCCCCAACAGCGAACCAGAACACTTGACAGGTGGAGTCCACCCAGAGGTGCTTCGGAAGAAAGACCTGGTGTCCTCAATTTGGAAAGAGGGAAAACAACCAGGCCAGAACCCTGGGGAAGCACAGTTCTGCCCTGACACCTATGGGATGGCCATGATTCAGCAGGAACTCCCCAGCCACTGCCTACAGTCACAAGAGAACCACCCCGCTTCAGGGGTTTATAAGTGGGGACGAACATGATGCCTCTGGGATGAGATGAAATAAGATGGCATCAACTCCCAGGTGGCCCTGACATTGAAGGAGGGAAAAGAAGAGAAAATGTTGGGAAGACACTCCTCGGGTCTGCGCTGCCATGTCAGCCAGACTAGAAGGATTTGGGCAATCTGCATAGCTCTCTGTGTCCAGACATCTACCTGCCAGCCACAGGCAAGTGAAAGGGGTTGCATTTTCTCTAATGAGACAAACCTTAACCAAAGGCAGAGGGGGCTTAGAGTGGAAGCGTTGCTTTGCTTCTTTCTGGAGAGCTCTCGGTGAAGAGATTGCCTGGCCAGTACACAGAGGTTCTGAAACAAGGGCTGGGTTTCCAGCTCAACCAGAAAACTCCATGATATTTCGCATCTGACTGATCTGCCGAGCACGCCAGCCAACAGTGAGCCCATCTAATTTACTGCATTCAGTTATATACATTAAAGATTCCCTTTAACGATGCATCATGATGTGTTCGTTCACAGGGCCAGTTGGCTTCCATGCCATTTGGGGGAAGATCACAAAGCACACAACAACTGAGTCGGACTCCCCCTCGTCAGTCACTTGTTAACATAACACACACGCCCTGATTGAGTCCTGGTGACAAATGCACTGCAGGAGAAAAGACCCAGCAATCTGCCTCTCCCCCACCCCTCCCCAGAGATGACAGTGTCAGAAGTCTGAGAGGGCAGTGCTTCTCGGTCCCCTGGGAGGACAGCAAGTCAGAATTCTGTCCATGGCATGTGCGAACAGCAGTAGTATCCCAGCCTAACCCAGCCCAGGCTAGGGTCGGAGCAGCCCCCTGTGGTCAGTGGCAGCTCACCTGCGCTGGAGCTACAGGGTGTGCTTCAAGGGCTTGGCATTTTGCCTGGTGCCGTATTTTTATCAGATCCCAAGTCAGATGCAAAAAGGGGCAACTTATCCTTTCTGCGGACAGTCGAGACAGTTGAGAAAATGGGCACAGACTGGAGTCTGACTGCCCGGGTTTGAACGCAGCTCTCAGACTCCTTATTTGTCAAATAAGGAATACACAGCAACTACCTCTTAAGGTGGTTGTGGGTATGCTACTTGTGAACGTATTTGTGAATGAATGAATTTTTGTTTATTTTCACAAACAAGTTATTTAAATCATAGTATGCCAAGCACATTTGTCCTACCTAGTCACAGGAAAGAGAAGGGGAAAAAAAAAAAAAGAATTATCAGTGCTCCCCTGACAATGAAAAACGTTTGTCCTGTCGCCCATAATCTAGGATAAAGTACAGATGTCTGCTTCTGCAGCTCAAAATGAGTCGTTCTTGTACACACACACACACACACACACACACAGGTTGTATGTGGACTACTTTGAGAAACACAAATTTAAATGAATGCATTTGTTGTTTTCAAGGATTTAGAACCGTGTGTGACAAGTGGAACATAGATGAGCTCGCATTGCTGCCCACGGCCAGCTGAGTGTTTGTACACACAGGGGATCTCCAGTCTTGTGTGTTCATCCAAGTGACTTTAGCCCCGAATACCAAGCTTCTAATATTGATGAATTTGTTTTGCCTTCCCTCCTTTTCCTCCTCCGTCTTCAACCCTGAAAGACAGTAGTTATCACCTGGGCTCTCCCCATACAAGTCCTAATCCCCTGCCCCCCAAACAAAATCTCTGTGGGAAAAATAAATTCTAAGATTAAAAACATTTTGACTGTCCCACCTTTTCCTCTCAGTTTCCAGTGAGCTTTGCACATGGACTCCGTCGTTGTGCTTACCATAGAGCGTAGAATTGCCTTCCTAGAAGTGTCTCTGCCAGATATTGTATTTTTTGGACCATAAGATGTACCTGATCATAAGATACACCCAGTTTTTACAGCAGGAACTCAAGAAAAAAGATACTCTGAACCAAATAGTTCCAGTAAACTAAAATGTTCTGGGGTACCACACCTTCAGACCATAAGACATACCCTCATTTCTCTCTCTCTCTCACACACACACATTTTTGGGGGGAGGGGGCAGTGCACCCTATGGCCTGAAAAGTATGGTAGATGCCATGTGCAGGTTGCATACAGGGTAAATCAGGCCATGCCCGGTCCCTGGTTCTGCGGGCCGTGTGGTGTTTGTCTCTCTCTTCGGTCCTCTGTCCAGTCCCTCTTTATGGATGTGCTGCTATCAAGGTGGAGCATCGGTCCTCCCTGCATCGAGCTTTCTGAAGAAGGGGGGAGGCCAAAGACTAGTGTTCTCTTCACCAATGAGTCCATTCCAACACCTCAAAAGCACACTAGGAGAAGCCCTGGTAGTGCCGTGGTTCAGGGACTCATCTGCTCATCAAAAGGGCAACAGTGTGACCCCATCATCTACCTGTTTCATAGGAGATAGGAATAGCAGTCTGGTTCCATAAAGACTTGTTGTCTTGGGAACCTCATGGGAGCATTTCTACTCTTTCCTGCAAAGTGCTTATGAGCTGGAATTGACTTGACAGCATTGGGTTGGGTTGGGTCTTTTTAACACTTAAAGAAGGAATCCTCATGGTGCAGGGGTTAAAAACACAGCTGCTGTCCCAAAGGACATGGAGTACAACCAGACCTCCGAGTCACCCACAGGGGGGAAGTGTTAGGTGATCTATTCTCATAAAGATCACAGTCAAGAAGGAAATCCTCAGGCTGTTGGACCCTGTCACACCACACAGAGTCACTCTAAATTGAAAGTTGACTCATCGTCACCTCACAGCAACAAAGCTGTCCACGAAAAGTGCTAGGACTGGCACCCACGAGCAAGAGTGTTTGCCAACAGGATGTGAGAGGCTTCCAATTATTTTTTGAATATCTGAATCATGAAACTGATAAAGGATCTCATTTGTCAATGAAGTGTCGGACTTGTATTTCCACCTGTGTATCTCAGAGAGTGCGGGCCTTTCTGAGACAGCATGCTAACCGAGAAAGAAATCCACTTTTCAAACTGTCAGAAAGAGGAGGTGGATGTAGAGTGAAAATGAGGTTACAAAAACCTATCAGAGCATTGGAAGAAGAAACCTCTGCCCGGTTCTCAGTGTGGCATCAGTGCTGTGGGGTCCTCAGACACTCTAGGTGCGAGGACATTGGGCATGGGGGTGGAGGGGTCCCGTATTCATCGATTAAGGGGCCCTAGCCTTGGAGTGGTAAAGCATCTGTGTTTGGAACCCTCCAGCTGCTTCCTGGAACAAAGAGGTGGCAGCCAATTTCTGTAAAGATTTGCTGCTTCGGAAATTCAACTCAACAGTCTTTATGTCAGGTACTCGTATGTGGGTGTGCCTGCATGTGGACGACCCTGCCTGGAGATGAATAGAGGAGCAGTTCCTCAGTTCCTAAATTCACTTCAACTCAACAGCAAAGGTCTTAAAAAAAAAAACTGATTACTCTGTGTACCACGTTACTCCTAAACTCAGTGGTTTAGAACAAGCAGCCTACATGCCTTCACACTTTCTGTGGGTTGGAAATTTGGAAGCAACCTAGTTTCCGGCTCTGGCTCAGAGGTTCTCAAATCAGGATGTCAGGAAGGTGGCTTCTTGACTGGGGGGCAGGGGTGGCGGTTGAGAGATGCACTTCAGATCCTCAACAGAGAAGCCTCGCTGGAGAGTACTCCCACGCCTTCCTGACATGGAGCCCACTTCCTCTAGACCAGTGGTTCTCAAGCTTGCTCATGCCATGACCCTTACATACAATTCCTCGTGTGGTTGTGACCCCCAACCCTACAATTCTTTTCTTTTTTAAATTATTTTGAATCATTTTATTGAAGGCTCATACAACTCTTCACATTCCGTACATGCATCCATTATATGCAAAGCACAGTTGTACGTTTGTTGCCATCGTCCTTCTCAAAACATTTTCTTTCTGCTTAAGTCCCTGGCACTAGTGCCTCTTTTTCTACTCCCTTCCAGCTTCCCCTTCCTCGTGAACTCTTGATAATTTATAAATTATTAGTACAGTGTCCTATCTTAGGCTGCTGATGTCTCCCTTCGCCCACTTTCCTGTTGTCCATCCCCCAGGGAGGCGGTTATTTGTAGATTCTTGTAATTGGTTTCCCCTTTCTTCTTCACCTTTCCTCTACCCTCCCAGTATCACCACTCTCAACACTGGTCCTGAAGGGATCATCTGTCCTGAATTCCCCATGTTTCAATGTACATTCTCTGGTCTAACTGGATTTGTAAAGTAGAATTCAGATCATGATAGTGGGAGGGAGGAAGCATGTAAGAACTAGAAGAAAGGGCTGAGCCCCGGTGGCATAGTGGTTGAGTGCAGGACTGTGGCCCATGGGCTTGGCAGTTCAAATCCAGCAGCAGCTGTCCAGGAGCAAGGCTGGGTAGCTCCCATGACCACCAAAGGGCAGTGAGCCTCCTCCCAAAAAAAAGAACTAGAGGAAAGTTGCATATTTCATCATTGCTACTACATAACTGTAGCTTCACTACTGTTAGGAATTATCATGTAAATATCTTATATGTAGGATGTATTTTCATGGTTACAAATTGAACATCATTAAAGCAGAGTGATGAGTCACAAAAACAATGTCATTATGTATTGTGAAATATTTATTTCTAGTGACAAATCAATAAAATTTTGTCTTAAAGCAGTGTGTAGCATGGGTAACAGTCTTTGTGCAATTTACTTGTATGTAGGCATATCTGTGTGTGGGTGGACTATACTGGAGATGGATAGAGAAGTTCTGTTTTGGTTCCTAAACCCATCAGAAATATGTGTTTTCTGATGGTCTTAGGTGATCCCTGTGTAAGGGTCTACCTTATCCCCAAAGGGGTTGTGATCCACAGGTATGAGACCTCAGGAAGAGGGAGCCTCTAGGCCTTTTGTAAGAAGTCACCTGCCATCACTTCTCTTGTGTTCTCTTCCTTGGGAACAAGTCACTCAGCCTAGCACATGCTCAAGAGAAGACTAGACTTTCCCTCCTTGAGGAAAGAAATATCACAAAAGGTGTGGACAGAGAAAAGATTACCACCATGGCCATGTTGTCCTTCCATACCAGGCACACAGTAGACATGCTGGTCTTTTCTGTTCTCATGTGAGGCACTGAGGGCAAGAGAGAAGATAAGAACCTTTACAGAAATGCCACGTGACTTCACAATAAAGGGCACCTCCAGACAAAGTCCTTTAAAGTGAGTTCTCTCAAAATGGGAGCCAAACATTTCCTAATTCATGAAAAGTTTTGAGGGGAACTTTATAGCGACAAATGAGAGCAAAATTTATGAAAACTTAAGGTGTAGTGTACTTAAATTTAAAAACAATTCTGGTTATCCATCTAAGGAGGCATTGATTTTCCAAATGAAAAATGAGTGTAATTTTGGGGTAATTTTTCAACAGGAGCACCTGATTTCACAACATATTCTTTCCTTCAACTTTGGCTTTCGCAGAATCATCAGAAAGAGGGTTATTTTTGCAACCTTCAAAGAGTTTGTCAATATTCCATTATTTGTGGCATTTTCTTCTCTAATGCCCAGCCTATCATTATCCTTAAGGATTTCCTCTTCTTCACATAATGTCTGCTTCTATTCCTGCTGCATCATACATTGCCAATAATTCTGCATGTGATTCCAGCAGTTCTCCAATGTGACTTTCTTTTTTCACTTCATGAACTCTTTCATCTTTGGGAAGATTTGTAAATTCTCATTAGAATCAATTTACAAAGTATTTTTATCCAACTGCATTTTACAAGAGTTGATGGAGAGTGGTAATGATGCTGCTTAAGATTCTAGTATTCAGTGGGGACTGATTTTGAATGGGTACTGATTTCCTAAGTGGTCAATTCCATGATGAATATTTTCATGCTATTGTGAATTTCCTTCTCTCAGAAACTTCACAACGATGGAGACTCCAGTCACGCAAGCCTAAGGCACAAGGGCTCCCTGACTGTTTTCTCTTCTTTCTATAGCTCTACCTCCAGTCTTCTAAAATCTATTACTCAGATCCCTTCATCTTCCTTACCGCAATCTTGTTTTGTTTTGTGTGTTGGTACATTTGGTAGATCTTCTCAGAAGGAATGGGTAGTGAATATACTTGGGTAAAATCATTTTGAATGAACAATGTATACAATTAGAGAGTGTTATTAGGGTTGAATGGCATCAAGAGCTTCTTTACTGAAGATACACCCACTTCCTTTCTGAATAGCAGGAGAAGGGCTGATGTCTTGGTTCCAAGAGTGCTTTCATGGAGGAAAAGACAGCCAACACTGCATGATTCTGGTTTAGCCTTACATGTTGTGGAGATCTGGATTGTGTTCCTTAAAAATCCCTTTCAAGTGAAGTCTTGAATCAATGTGCAAGGCGATCAAGAAGGTGGATTACATGGAAGTTGATCTGGTTTACAAATACTGTGATATCTGATTTATTGAAAGGCTGTGTAGTTAGAGAGTTGGCCAGAGAGAGAGTATTTCAGCCAAAGATTAGGGGGCCGGGCACTCTAGTTCCTCCCAGTCCTAAGGAGATGGCTCTTTTCCATGCAGCTCATGCTAGTCCCGATTTTTTTTCACTTGGAATGTGTAAGGCATTTGCTAGTTTCAAGGAATAGGTTCCACTGCTAGTGCAGATGTTTTTCCATAATTCATTTCTCCTGCAACTGGCATTAACCTTCTTCTGAACTTGTCTCTCGGTGAACTTGAATGACTTTCCTCTTTCCATGAATCCCAGCTTTAAGGCACACACAGCAGAGTTTTAGCAATGACTGTGGTTGCTTCACTTACAACTACTTTCAGGTAACGTAAGGCTACCTGTATTCACTCTCTTTCCAGTTTCTGGCTACAGCCCCTTGACGTCCCAACTCTGCACAAGAGGTGAGGTTTTGCTAGCCTCTTACAAGTTTGTTCTTAAAAAGCGAAAACCAGAGGAAGTTAGTTAAGGAGTTGCATACACCATTACTCTCATCAGACAGGAATGTTTATGTTGTAATTACTTATTGATTTATTGGCATGACTTTTACTAAAAGCAAAAGTAGTTTAATACGCATGAATGAGAAGTGATTAGTGTTATATATACTTGGATAAAATGATGTATATTTAAGTAATAATACATAATACAAGATTTTTTAATTTGTGAGAAAATTCCACTATCTTTTCATCCCATTGTTCCACACTTGAAGCCATCTCATATACAGGCATGCATGCCCACATACATATGTACTCACACACACGTTTCTTTATGTAAGTGTGTTTGTGAGGGGAAGTTTTATGCCAGTGATGTGTTCTGTTCACCAGGGATTTGTTTCCATAAGTAAGCCCAGTGGCTGATGACTCTTTAAGACTGCGTAACTTGCACAGAATTCTTGGTTGGGGGCAATATGAAAATACAGTGGTGTCCAAATGAGACTCTGCCATATTTCTGCAGCCCCTGCACAGAGACAGCCAACTGTTTAGCAGTGTAGCATGTCTTAAGGAATGTGTCCTTCTGCCCACGACCCAAGAATCCATCTGTCTCCTTGTCCAGTTCTAATGGCACCTCTTGTCTTTTTCTTCTGTTTTGAATTAGGAGCATCCTATGCAAAGTAGCTGTAGCAGACCATGATGGTTGCTCACTTAACATCTGTCCTACTCTTCCTCCTCACTGCTGAAGAACAAACTGATTTTGCCCACATTGACCCTCTCGGAAAACATGACGTGCCTCTACAGGGGGTCAATCCCAAATAGTATGACCCTCAGAGCCACCCTTACACATGATGGCTTTAGAGACAGACACATGACCCTGTAAAGTTTAGTGAGAGGAATAACCATCAGGGGTCTTGAGGGAAAGGTTTTCTTCCTCTTTAAAAAATAAAATAAAAAATGAATGCAGGTATGGAAGCAATCCTTCCAGGCTCTAGTCACTGACAGGCCTGCGTGTGATGTCTAGGTCTGGCTATGATATTGAAGCAAAGTCTACAGAAGAGGACAGTGGTGTGAGAGCCCTGACGCTGCCTGCCTAGAGGCCTCCCATCTGTGGACAACTTGCTCTAGGAGACAGTAAATCTCCTTACATGCAAGCTGGTGGATCTAGGTTTTCTACTAGCTGCAGTCAAAGCTGTTTAACTGACAAAGGAACCAAGATCATCCATCCATCCTTGCTGTGTTCTTTGCATGCAGGGGCTTTCTGTTTCTCTTTACCTTGTGATTTTTGAAGGCTAGTCAAGGTTCATGCTCTCCAGAGTAAGATAAAACTCATTTCCCTGAGTTTCCACAAAATCGATGGATGCAGTTTGCTATGTGTCTTATGTTCTAGGCCTAATCATGGGTCTGTTCACCCATGCCTGTATTGAGAGTTCCCCTCTGGAAAGACAACATTGATACCAGAGACCACACTAAGGGCACCCTTCAACAAAATGTCTTCCAGGAAATAAGATGGTTCCTATGCACACTGGTTAATTGGAAAATATGATAGCAGAGTCAAGTGTACCATAGTGTAGATACTTGTTGCTGTGAAATCAGAAAAGAGAATTATGAAAAGCAGCTATCAGTATATCCCCAGCAATAAAGTCATATTGGATGGCCAATATGGATGTCACTTGTGACAGTCTTTAAGAGGATGCCTGGAGTTGGGTTGTAAAAGGTAAAGGAGGACATGGAGCCAAGAGAAGATGTCCGTTCTGAGTGTAGACAAAGGGGGCTAAACATCTTAGGAGGAACTGATCCTCAAAAGAAAGAAAAAAAAAGCAGGAGCCTGTCTGGTTGGTAGAGAAAGATGACTATTGTTACTGTCCCTGCTACATCACTTAGCTTTCCAGGTTAATCCAACTGCTCCATTTTGTTTTGTTCCTAAATGACCAAACCACGAATGTATTGGCCACAGAGCCTGCCTGTGCAGATGCGTGGGTCCTGGAATCCTGTCCCCTCCTCAAAGACCTGTGTCCATCTCTTTGGTGAAGCCAGCTTCCTGTTGAAGATGCTTTTATGATGTCTTTGCCAGTTGTACTTTTCTCTGCACTTGTAAGACCCATGGGACTCTCAGACTCCGCATAGTCAATGCTGAGATCATCCTTTTTCCAATTCTGAGTCCTAGCTCTGCCTTCCCAAGTCCAAAACATAGGAACAGGTCCCAGATCCTCCCTCCTAGGGAGCATCCCAAAGTTTGTGGGAAAATGGAATGCAAAGAGAATGAAATGCATCCACAAACTTTTTTGAAGCTCTCTTGTATGCTTGTGTATGTGTGTATAAATACACATGTGGAAGTGAAATTTTTCATGATCTTTTTCATTATATTTTTTGAAGCACATTTGTGGATTGTGATTGGCCTGAATGCCCTAAAACACTTTTTTAAAAAGTCAGTAGTTGAGGAGAAAGTTTATTGTTGGGACAGAAATGTCCAGGAAGTGATCAAAAACTAGAAGTACATTGGGCATCCTTGTGTACCTTGTTGTCAGTTCCTGACCAGTCGGTGCTTCTGCGATATATAGACTAGAACTGCTCCCGGGGGCCGGGGGTGGTGGTGGTGGTGATGGTGGTGGTGGTGGTGGTGGTGGTGGTGGCGGTGAAAATCATTTTATTGGGAGTTCATACAAAGAAAGAGTCAAGGAAGGGGTCTGGGTGTTAGTGGGGGGGACCCCAGGCATGTCTTCCCAGAGTTCCTTGTCTCTGTCAAGTGGCTGGTGGGGTTTCCAACTGCCTACCTTGCAGTTAGCAGCTGAAAGTAAAACCCACTGCACACCGAAGATCTGGCTGTCATCTTGATGACGAGATCACACAGCCATTTCCTCTGCAGCACCACTGAGTGGGTGGGGATTGCCAACTTTTCAGTTAGCTCTCTATGGCCTCTCCTGACATTGTTTAGCATTGTGTTAGCTCTCAGGATTACCTATGGGAATAAATCAAAACATCATCTTCCAGGACACATGTAGTTTACTAGAAAAAAGAAACAAAAACAAACACTATTGCGTATCTCAATCTTGAAGGGCATAGTGGTGGTAGATGGCAAGGAATGGACCAGTCTCAATGATGGAAGTGGAAAGAAGGTAGGAGCTGGGTCATGGAAGGTGCCAGGGAGTTCACGGTCAGGCTTCCTTGACCTGATCTGTGTGGAGTGGAGGACAGAGTTTGTGGGTAGAGGTGTTTGCCATGTTAAGGAGCAGGAAATGGATCCTGGTGGTATTTTAGAGTGTTGCAGATTTCCACGGAAGCTCTGATCATGCAGCCAGTCCTCCTAGAAAATCATTGTCAGTTCATAAAGGAAATAAGATGCAAGGCTCTTCCACTCTGAGCAATAGCTGTAGTCAGCAACTTGCTGTAATTAAGCACTTCTGTCCCCTATAATTGAGTTAGCACACCAGCCACCCTGTGTATTTCTCGGGATTCCTGAAGCTACAACTGTGCCACCAGCCATATTTCCACAGGAGTCAGGAGGCGAAGGGCACCTATTTGGAAGGGATGGCTTCTGTCAAGGTCTTTCCTGCAATGAAAACAACCACACTAAAATGTCAAGAATATTTGCGTTTTAGTAAGAAAGACTCTACATGAAGACCTCAGACCTATGGATCCAGATTCTGGCCAGTTACTAGCTTCTTCTTTGGTCTTGGGTCAACTTTCTTCCTAGGACTTAGATTGTTAAAAATCTGTTCAGACATATGTGTAAAATGAATGACTGCATGAATGTAAGATGATGACTCTAATAGCTGCACCACCTACTTCACTGGGCTTTTAAACCAGGTAATTAATTATACATTGAATAGATAAAATGCTGCAAGACACTTGGCACTCCAGTTCTCACTCAGGGGTGATAAATATCACTTTGAGGATTTCAGAGGCTGAGGAGATGCAGCTCCTTTGATCATCCAAATTTGTCCTTGACCAGGAAAGAACTGGTCGTTGGACAGGCAGGTGTTATATTACATTTTTATGAGATAATTAGCTGGGTAGAAACACCGAAGATCTGGAATCCTGTGGGCCAGACTCTGAGAAACCGTTTAGAAGCTGTAAACAATGGAAAGTTCTCAGCAGCAGTGAAGCAGTGATAAATTCTCACACCTTATAGAGATGACTCGGTGCGTATAAACTGCCCTATATTCTCATATTTGATCGTGACCCAGGTTGTCCTTAGGGGCTGTCCAGCGGGTTCTGACTCATAATGATCCCGTGCACGATGGAACGAATCATCCCTGGTCCGGCACTATCCCCGCAATCACCCTTATATTTGAGCCCATTTTTGCAGCCACTGTGTCAATCCATCTCCTTAAGGGTCTTCCTTGCTTTCACTGCTCTTCTACTTTCCCAAGCTTGATGCCTCTCTCCAGGGACTGTTCTCCCCGATGGCATGTCTAAAGTCCGTGAGCTGAAGTCTCATCCCCCATGCCCTGGCCTCTCAGGAGCTTCCTGCCTATACTTCTTTCAAGACAGACTTGTTGGTCCTTTTGATGGTCCCTGGTGCTTTCAGTATTCTTTGGCACATAGAAGACACTATTTGCTGAAGTTAGAGAGCTAGGTGATGTTAGAGGGCAGCCTGATTTAGTGAAAAGAACATCTTGTTTGAAACAAAAGAGAACTAGGTTCAAATTCTAACTTGCATAGGGTCTTTCTACCCGTCACTGAAAGGGATAGAGCCTTCCAGGCCTAATGTTATCGGAGGTCATATGAAATCATTTGTTTGTATTGGCTGTCCATGTGCAACAATCTCTGGTAGCAAAGCAGGCTAAGCATTAGGACTGCTAACTGAGAGGTGTCATGTGTGGAAGCCACCAGCTGCTCCAATGGAGGAAAGACATGGCAGCCTGCTCCTGTAAAGATTTACAGCCTCCAAATCCCAATGGAGCAAGTCTACTCTGTCTTCCAGGGTTGCTGTGGCTCACGATGGGTTTGAGGCCATGGTGGAGTGTGAGTCTATGTGTATATAAGGAGCCCTAGTTGCACAGTGGTTAGGAGCCTGGCTGTTAACTGAAAGGTTGGTGCTGGAACCCTACCCTCAGCTCCATTGTGGAAAGGCCTGCCGACTTGCTCCTTGAAAAGGGGCAGACCCGGAAATGCACTGGAGCAGCTCTTCTCTGCCCTGCAGGGTCCTCGTGAGTCAGAACTGAGTGAAAGGAGGTTTCAAATGGATGCCACTGAGTCCGTCTTGACTTCATAGTGACCTCTGGTAACCGAGCGGCCTGCCTCAGAGGGCATTCTAGGCTGTAATCCTTCCAGGATTTTCTCCTACAAAACAGAGAGACACACACATAAATAAATAAATAAATAAATAAATAAATAAATAAATAAATAAAAGTGTTGGCATCGGTGTATGTGTTTTCATGCACAGAGGGATTTCAGAATGTTTGTGGAAATGGAATTAAGAGATAGTTGTTCCATGAACGTTTCTAAGCATATCGATATACAAATGTGTATATCGATAAAATATATGAAATTATATGTATGTGTATATGATGTATGTGAATATATGATATACGTTTGTCTGTGTGTACATCATTTTACACACTGTCTTTCTTCTCCCCCTCCCCACCCCCATGTACTTTGGCCTCGATGGCCCTCAAGTTGCCAATCCCACCATCAATGGACTTTTGTTCAGGCTCTTCCTCATCCCTGTGAGTAGGGATAACTCATCTCCTAGCCCTGATGTCACCTTTGCTGACCCTCCTCACAGCCCTGATCTGCACTTCGGTTGTTTTCTGCCAGTTATGCCCCGAGTCCCCTCCTACCTCAAAGGCAGGTGCCACGAGCTAGTTGTTCTCTGCGTAAGAAACAGACTTCTAAGAGCACTGCTCACCTGCAGTGGAAATTCAATAACTATTTGACTGTTAGAAAGGCTTCTTGTTTGGGGGCGTTAGCAACCCTCCCCCGACCACTTACTGTACCTAAGAGGAACCTATGAATGCTTTTTTTAATTCAGATGAAAAGCTATGACAACATAAACAATTTTTAAAAGCTTATTTCCATCTTGCCTTATACTCTTTGGCTTTGGGTGTCTTGGCTTGACCTAGAGTCTAGAGGGGGAGGTAAAGCGGGGGCGGGTGGTAGCAATGAATGGGAGAAGCAAGTCATAGAAAGTGAGGATGCTTAAGGAATGCAGATGATTTTGCAAAGACCACGGGACCACATGTAAGATGCCCCAAAGTAAATTTTGTGAACAGTTACATGGGTGAAGGGAAAGTGGCCTTTTTTCTCAACCGTACACACTTAAACTCCCAATAATTCAGAGTCAGACTTGGAGTCTGCTCTTCCAATTCCCCGTGTCTTGAGGCCACATCATTCCCAGAGGCTGACTTCTGTCTCTTCTAATGGGAGAGGCTTTGATTTCCACAAGTGCTGGCCGGTACCAACTGAAGATTAAGCACCCCCTATAGAAGTGGGAGGAACCCTGGTAGCATCAGTGGGTTATGTGTTAAGCTGATAACCACAGATCAGCAGTTTGAAACCACCATGGGGTCGGGGGGTGGGGGGGGTGGAGATGAATGAATCTTTCTACTGCCATAAAGATGTATAGTCTCAAAAACTCTATGGGGCAGTTCATCTCTGTCTTATAGGGTGCTATGAGTTGGAATCAACTCGTGGACAGTGGGCTTTCTCTGGAGGAACTCTGGTTTGCACCAGACTGCTAACAGAAAAGGTTGTGGTTCAAATCCACCAGCTACTCTATAGGAGAAAGATCTCCCAGTCTGCTTCTATAAAGATTTAGAGCATCGGAAACCCATCGGGACAGCTCCCCTGTAGGTCACTGTGAGGAGGAAAGCACACAGAAACAGTGGGTTGGGGTGTGAAGTGGGTAAAAGCTGACATCTAGGCGCAAGATGTTCTTCTGCAACTCGTTTGAAAAACTGGACTCAGGATGAGATTGTTGTTGCCATGGGTTCGAGAACTCCCTTACACTCTCCTAAAAAGGGTCTTAAACAGGGAGCAGGTTTATAATCTCAAAGGATGACATCACAGGTCAGGCCAACTTGACAGCCCTGGATGCCTCTGAAGGGCAGAGGAGAGTATGGTAGTTGGCTTGCAAACACTTTCCAAGTAAACTTTCCCAATAAAGTACAGTTTTGCATGCCTCTGCTCCTCATAAGTGACCCGATTTAATTCTCCCAACACCTGTATGAAATATGTTTCCTTTATCCTTTAAGCCCCCAACTCTAATGTAAGTCACAACCTCAAAGACTCAGAGTGAGTGGAGGAACACAGACCCAAAGCTAAGCTTACTGACCTTCAATGCCTTATTATTGAAAAGGGGTCCTAGATTCCCTAACCACAGCCAGCCTCTCCATACCTACAGTGAAAATAAAAAGAAGCATCAGTGGTTCAGCCTTATGATGAACAAGGCAACACTGAGCTGTCTCCCTTCCTTCTATGCTTGACCTGTTCGGGGAGTATGAACAGAGATCCAAGGAAGGAGGCAGATCTGTGAGGAGTTCTATTCCTGTTTTCCAATGAAAACCTAGAAAGGGCTACCAGGAACTTCACTTTTTGAAATTGAAGTCTGGGGTCATCTCAACCATTCTCATGTATCATACACTACTTTACAAAGAGAAAGAAATATGATATGCTTCCAAAGGTCTGTTCAATCCTAAACCTGCCTCTGAGCATCCAGGATCAATGTGGAGACTGATTAAGTTGTGCTCTATAGATTTCTGCAGTCAAGTTCATCAAGGTGCCCATTCCTCTTCCTCTAATGATGCTGAACCCCAAGCTCTTCTCTAAAGTGCTTTAATTTTCACCTGGTCAATGTGAGGAGACAGTGACTTAATGAATTGCAAATAGGAAAAGAAAGTTACATAAATCATCTTTGTCTCCTTTTCTGTGGTCTCACCATAGCTGTTCTTTCATCATTACTGTGTCTTCACTGGCTTCTTCAGGCACCAGCATGGAAATTAAATTATCAACCACATTTTTGGCAATGTAGCATACCAATAAAAACATAAAATCATTAGGATAAATAACAAAAATAAATTGATGTCAACACAGCACAATATTATTTGATCCTGTATTACAGTAACCAATAACTTCCTCCCATCTGATTCTTGCTAGAAGGGATGTGTGTGTGTGTGTGTGTGTGTGTGTGAGAGAGAGAGAGAGAGAGAGAGAAGACATGCTGGACCACTGTCTATCAATGTTTATTCTACAAAACTGGCTTCTAGGAAAAGACTACTACACAGCAATCTTTTTTGTCTTTAGCAGACACTCCTGTCATTCAAAAGGATAAGATAATGAGCTTGTAGTTTGAACACAGATTTGTGTTTTAAAGGGAGCACTGGAAATTAAAGTGAAGTTTTAATTAAAGATTAATCAAAAGTGCTGGACCTCTAGTAAGTTTAGGGCTTCTTGCTTAATTCTGGAGAACCCAATTAGAAAGAGTATAAATTAACAAGAATTTTAATCAGCTGGCTAGAAGATGGAAGAGCAAAAGGGAGGGGGAAGGAAAGAAGTAATATTGAGGGCAAATACAAACGCAACAAAGACTTGTCATCTGTGTCATATTGGAACAAAGGCTTACAGGAGGGAAGAGGGGTGCATTGGTTTCTTGTGACTTCTAGGGTGGCTACCTGGATCCATCCTTGATAATGGTCCATCATCTGTAGCCAATCAGGCACTTCTGCTGCAGCCCAAGGGGGAAAGCTTGAGTATTCAGAGAGCTTTATAGTCTCCCTCCAGTAGAGGTACTAAGGACAGAGTAGAAGAAGCCATCCCTGTGTTTACCTCTCTAAATGCACTTACTCCCGGCTGAAGACTCCACCCAGCCTAGAATCTGAACTGAGGCAGATGATGTCTGTCTTGTCTCTCGGTCCCACATAATCCTGTAGCTCAAGGCCCAAAAGGTCTGCAGAGTTTTCCAACCTTACTGCCCTGTCCCCCTCTGGCCCCTGATGCATCTTTACTCCAAACCACTGCTGCAGATTGCTCCTGTGGTTATTGTTACGTGCCTTCACATTTGTTACAGCTGAATTAAACCTACCCAGTCCTGTGTCACCACACAATTATTGTTATGTTTGAGCCCCTTGATACAACCACTGTGTCAATCCATCTCCTTGAGGATCTTTCTCTTTTCCCCTGACCTTCTATGTTACAAGTATGAAGGACTAAACCTTGGATCACTTGTCCTAAGTACATGGGACAAAGTCTCACCAGCCTCGATTCCAAGGAACACTCTGGCTGTTTTTGTTCTTCTAACAGTCACGGTTCTTTCTACATTGTTCACCAGCACCACAATTCGAATGCATCAATTCCCTCCAGCCCTGCTTATTCACTGTCCAGCTTTCATCTATGTACAAAGTAGATGAAAATACCATGAATTGAATCAGACACACCTTAGTCTTCAAAGTGACATCTTGACTCTTCAACACTTTTTAAAAATCTTGTGCAGTAGATTCACCCAATGTGTCTTGTGATTGCTTGGTGTTGCTTCTATATGCCTTGGTTATGGATTCAAATAAAACTAAATCCTTGGCAACTTCAACCTTTTCTCTGTTTGTTGGGATGTTGCTTATTGGTTCAGTTGTGAGGATTTCTGTTTTCTTATATTGAGGTATAATGGACACTAGAGGCTGTAGTCTTTTATCTTCATTCCATAAGTGCTTCAAGGTCTCTTTGAGTTCAGCAAGCCAGGTTGTGTTGTTTGCATGTGGGAGGTTGTTAATGAGTCTTCCTCAGTCTTGGTGCTGTCTTCTTCATATAGTCCAGCTTCTTATATTGTTTACTCGGTATACAGATTGAATAGGTATGGTGAGATGACACATACCTTTCTTGATTTTAAACCATGTGCTGTTCTCTTGTTCTGTTTACACGGCTGACTTTTGGTTCATGTACAGTTTACACCTGAGCACAAATGAAGTGTTCTGGAAATCCTCATTCTTCTCAAATATGTTGTGAGCCACACAGTCAAATTCCTTTTTGCAGTCAATAAAACACAAGTACACATCATTCTGGTATCCTCTGCTTTAAACTAGGATCCATCCGATGTCAGCAATGTTATCCCCATTGGCACATCCTCATCTGAATCCTGCCTGAAATTCTGAGAGCTCTCTGTCAGTGTTGCTGTAACTGTTGCAGAAAGATAGTAAAATTTTCTTGCATATGTTATTAGTGATATTGTTTTATAATTCCACATCCTCTCTAACCCTGAGTATTCATTTCCTTCCTATTTATTCACTGTTGGGTCACCTTTCCTTGAAATAGGCAAAAGATAAGTATCTCTTCTGATTGATTGTTCAGGTAACTGTCTTCCAAATTTCTTGGCACAGATGAATGAGTGCTACCAGTGCTTCATCAGCTTTATGAAAGATTTCACTTGATTTTCTGTCAATTCCTAGAGCCTGCTTCTCTCCAATGCTTTCAGTGCAACTTGGTGTTCTTCTTTCAATGCTATCAGGGTTGTTTGTTTATTTTGTTTTTAACTCATACTACCTCTTAAAATGGTTGGGCACAGATCAATACTTTACTTTTGGTATGGTGACCTGTATATTATTTCCACCACCTTTTGATATTTTCGACATCGTTCAATATTTTGCCCATAGAATCCTTCAGTATTACAATTCAAGACTTGGATTTTTCTTCATGAAGAACTGGATGTGCTTTCCCTTCAGGTTTTCTAATTCCATGTCTTTGCAAATTTTGTTCTAATATTCTACTTTGTCTTCTCTAAATCCCCTTAGAAAATTTCTATTCAGTCCCATGCATTTCAACTTTTCTTTACTTTAGCTTTTAGCTTTAGCTTTAGTAACTTTAGCTTTTCTCTGTTCAAGAGCAAACTTCACTCTCTTCTGACATCTCCTGATTTTATGCCTTTCTCAGAACCTTTCTCTTTCTTCATATGTGACGTTCTTGCTGTCACCCCTTAATTCCTTTAGTCTTTGAGTTATTTGTGTTCATTGTGTCCAGTCTAGCCTTGAGACATCTCTAAATTTGTGTAGGATATATTTCAAGGTTGTGTTTTGGTTCTGTGTGGACTTGTTTAATTTTCTTCAGCTGAAATCTGAACTGGCTTATGAGAAATTGGTGATCTGCTCCACAGTTGGACCCTGATTTTATTTTGGCTGATATTATGGAGCTTCTCAATCATCTTTTCTCACAGATTTGTTCCATTTGATTTCTGTGTGGTTGGATCTAGTAAAGTCCGTATGTATTGTCCCTGTTTATTGGTGGAGAAAAAGGTCTTTGCAATGCAGAGGTCATTTTCCCATTTAAGCATTAAAGGGAGTCATGGAAGAGCTCCTAGGAAATATTTTGCCTTTAATGAAAATTTTTGATGAAATTTTAATGAAATTTGCCTTTAGCACCTTTTCTGTGCATCCACCTTCTTTCTGCTTGGAACAATAGATGAAGATGGTTTCTTGGGAGCTGTAGTTGCCACCTTGTGGCCCTCAGGCAACCAGCCTGAAGTGAACACACAGTGTGCAAAGAGAGAGGCTGAGCCTTCAGTGGTACTCTGGAGTCACTATACTGATGCTGACATGCCTTTTCCTGCCCCTGACCTCTAGTCCTCTGGGACCCTGGCTGCAAACTACAGAACCCGCTGTGCATAATTTATGTCAGATAAAATGATCATTTTTAAAGGGTCAAAATTCAAGATAAAAAATGGCCTGGTTTGCTGGTGACAGACTAGAAATGAAAGCATCCTCCATAGCTCCACTCTTAGCCAAACAACAGACAAGCCTACAAGAGGGACAAGAACATTAAGAAGTGTGCACGTGCATCTTTAGACTCATCAACCACCTGAGATCCAAAGGGCAGCCCTTCCCTAAGAAACCGTTCAGCAGGGTCAGGAAAGAAGGAGGCGCAGAAACAGAACCCACAGAGAGGAAGTGGGAGTAGTCGGTTCCGCACTGGAGAGTGCAATCAGCAAGGTGAAACAACGTGTGTGATTTTTTTTTTAACGCCAAGCTGATCTGATCTGCAAACCTTCATCCAAATTTACAATAAAAGATTCTTATGTTTATAATTCATTTTTTAAAATATTAAAACATGTTTTGTGGTTGGCAGACTCTGTAGGAGGGCCAGATATAATAAGAACAGTGCCTTGTGCTGCCTTGGGAACTGTTTTGGTGAAATCATCACTGGCAGGTCTACTGTACCTCAGCCTCAGTGTTGCTCAAGGGTGCACCGAAGAGACTCCGGACTTCTAAGTGGCATGCACATGGCGAAGCCTTCCAATGGAGATGACCAGCTTATTGAGTGTCCCACACCTGGCCACTTTCAAGCCATCTGTAATGTGAGTACAGCCAGCTGCGATCTCACACCTATACTCCAGCTGCAAGAGACTCTTGCACTGCAAGTTTTTTGATCTCTCCCCTTATGAAGGGAGCTCTTCTCATATGAGACATAATCAAAATACAGGGAAGGCAGGACACACGCAAAAGGACCGAGCATCCACTGGGATAAGAAATTCACCATTTCTTTTCTTCAGGTAATCTCAGCCAAGTATTCTGTTCCTTTATCTTCCTTCTCTTTCTTTAGAAAAAGATCATGTTAATTCAATCTGACCTCACCAATGAGTCATTTACACACTTACAAGCCACACTGAGACCTAAGGGTTTCAGTAAAGCTGCCATTGGCATCGTGATCAAGGGCAGCATAGACATAGGCTGGGTGAAGCGGTCATAGCCTGACCTCTGTGTAGACGAAACTCCGGTATGGATTGATAGGTATCGAATCAACATCAAAGTGGCATGCTTGTCTCTTCTTTGATGCAAAAGTGGCCTCTTTCTATCCATGGAACATGGGGAGCCCAACCTTGCAAGCTCACAGTCGTGAAAACCATTTAATGAGATGAATTCCTAAAGTTACTCAAGAGTAGTCTTGATTGGCATCGCCTGGTCATACACCGCCCTTCATGAAAGAGGATAATGGGCTACAAAGCACGAAAGCATGGAAGTTTGAGGCTGGATGGACTCTCGTTAGTGGATCCTTGAAAAGCCACATTTTCCACTCGATGCATGTTGAGAGGAGAGAAGAAAGATGGAAGCATTCCACTTTTGTGATAAGCAATGATCCTTAAGTTGAAGGAATATTCTGGAAGCTCCTCTATCTAAATTGACATTGGCCTTTTGCCTTGGGGTCATTTCTAACCTTCATAATAGAGTCCCACTCACCTTCTGTTCTTGGAAAGAACAAAGACTGGCAAATCAATCGATATCACTCCCAGATACATCTGGGTGAGGCTGTGAACAAGCTGTTTGCCTTTGTGTACCAGGGTGTCCTGGTTTGTAGAATGGGATGCATAGGTCGGCAGCATGGCTGCAACAATGGGAGCACATGTATGAGTGATTGTGAGGATAGCATCAGCATTAGAATAAGAGATGTAATTGCTGTGACTGTTACCATGCTCATGAAGGCAGCCAACACAAAGCCTAAAGCATAAACTGTCAATTCCTTCTCAACTCATGGTGATTCATGGTGGACAGAGTAGTAGGTGCCTAAAGAAATGCTCATTCCCTTTCTCCTTCCGTGTTTCAGTTCTTCCACTCAGAGGATTTACATTGGTTTCTAATTGGGGTAGCCCCTCTCTGATGACATTATTTGAATGGAGTCCTCTTTGCCCTGGTGGCACTGTGGCTGAGGCCTTGGGCTGGCACCACAGTTGGTAGTTCAAACCCATCTTGCTGCTCCAAGAGAGAAAGACAAGGTTGTCTGCTCCAGTAAAGATTTATAGTCTTGGGAAGTGAAACTGCAGAGGGGTCTCAATGCAGAATTAACTCAGTGGTGGTGGGTTTGGGTTCTCTTTGCAAATGCAAATCCTTCCAGTCAGCACTGCACCCCAGTTCCTCCCTCTTCTCCTTCCCGTTGAGTCTCAGTCCAGCCTGTGACAGTCACCTCCGCGTGCCCAGTGCTTGAGTTTCATGGGAGCCAGACTCAGGGCTCTGGAAATTCTTTTGTATCAAGGATGTTTACAGTGACTGCAGCTGTGAGCTTGGCAATGATCTCAGAGGCCTTAAAAATTAAATGAGGAAGCAGTGGGGAGGCTGCAGTGGGCCTGTCAGAAGATTCTGAACACATCCATGGGGGTGCCGACTTTGAATACAGTGAGTCTCTCCCGCCTGCAACTCCCACTGCTGTAGAATCACTCCAGCCTGAAACGGGACACTGCACGTCTGGCAGAGAAGTAAGTAGGAGCAGTAGGTGTTAGCTGATGTTGAGTTGGCCCTGATTCGTGGTGCCGGCAAGCACAGTGGAAGGAAACCCTGCCGTCCTGTGTCATCCCGTGGTCACTTGTGGCTCAGACCCTTGTGCTCTGTAGAGTTTTCTTCGGCCGCTTTGCTGAAGCAGATCACGAGCTCTTCCTTCTGCATCCATCTTCTTCTGGAAGGACCACTGCTTAAGAGTGAGTCAGAAACTGGTTCTTAAAAGGAGGTTGCCAGACGGGAGGATTAACATGCTGGTGGTCCTTTCTTGTTCTGTAGCTCTTGTCCCTTGGCCTTCTCCTAGTGTACTCCCAGGAGAGCTGCTCTGCACTGACCTGTCTTTGTGTCCTGAATCCGCAACCTTGCCTACGAAGTAAATAAGTGAGTAAGTCAGAGATCGTCAGTTCCCAGGTCAGCAAGAAACTCTGAGATGTGGGAGAACGTGAACAGCAGTAAGGGGATCGTCCACTCTGTGGGAGGCATTGGCTGGGCAGCTAGACCAGCCTTCTCATGTGTGACCCTTGCTATGACCCCTGGATTAGAGTTGATCAACACCACCTCACTTAGAGGGTCTGCAACCTTCAATTTCCTGTGGTGCAGTAAAGGCACCGGGTCTCAGAAAAGTTATGCAGCGAGCCCACGCTCATCTGTCTAGAAAGGGTTGGGCATTTCATGTTACTGATAATCATGTTACATCGCATCCTACTTTGTCCTCTCCCAAGAAGAAAAGACGATGCTGTTCCCCTGAAGCAAGGATCATTGAAATCTATAAGAGGCAATCAGCTCAAAGATGTCGGATGATGCAGAGTGCAGGTGGCCTGCCATAGTCTTTGTTTTTCTTTTTGTTTAGTTTTCTTTCCTAAATCTGTCAGCAGTATAACCACAATTCTCAGCCCCGTGGGTTTTAAAGACAGACCGTGGGCAGAGGGGGGGTTGTAGGATAACATTGGTTGATCCAGTGACAACGGTACACCTTCCCCGGTCCAGAAAATAAAATCATTGCCTGAGAGATGATAAAAAGAGGGGCCATTCATTTAGGGTCGACTGGATGTCACACATAATTTTTTAGCCCATCACATGCGTCCACTCTGCCGAACTGTTTCCTAATATTGTTGTTTTGCAGAAGGCAAATGAGAAAAATGAGCCTGCAATCCCACCCCACACCCTAAAAAAGTAAAAAGTAAAAAGACTCAGCAACTTGACATCACAACCTCTCTGTCATGTCTGAGCCAGGACTCAAATCCGGACAGTGTGGTTCCAGCACCACCACACCGCCATCCTTCAAAACCAGGACCGTCAATAAATCACTGGGAAATGTGCTTTCTTTCATGAACTGTATAGAGTTATGATGTGACCCCTTTGAAAAGCCCATGGGTTAAAGATCACTTTTTGTCTCTGCTTTTGTATAACTGAGCTATGCTTCTTTTGGGTAGGTCTTGTTTTTATGTTTTCAGTTTAATTGTTGGATTTACTTGGAGGCATTCTAAACAGTGAGAAAGTAAAGGCCCTTAAGATGCCCGACTTTGGCTCAGAGAAGTCCTAGGATTTATTCATTCAATAACATGTGCTTTGAGTATCTACCCAAGGCCGTCTCCTGTGTTGAGCGGTAAGTGCAAGGCCATTAGTACATTCAGCTTCCTAAACTTGCAGAAGTTTTAATCAAAGGATGCAGGCAGGCATTATGAAATGCAGCTGAACATGAGCATTTATAAAGTCTGCCTAAAGGAACAGAGAAGAATGGGCCAGAGAACTGTCAGGGATGGCTTCAGTGGCAGGCTAGAACTGGGATGATGTCTGAGTTTAACAAGACCTAGGCTACTTGCAGTCCCCAGACAGACTCCTGGGCAGTCGTGTAGCCACACACCTAAGCCCTGCTGCTTCCTAGTCCCAAAGAGGCTATGGTTGTTTGTTTGACCCCAGCCAATGGAAAAGACGAAGCCTACATTCCCAGTGGCTTTGCACAATAGAACATCATGTCTCACTCGCTCAAAGTCCAAATAGCAGTGATGGAGAGAGGGGACAGGGGAGGTCATGGAGACATTAAGGGATGTAGGCACTGCCAACCTCAAGACCAGGCCTCCACGTTTGTGTCTGGTGCTGGTGTCCCTCTAACAGATGGGAGGAGAGAGCACAAAGGCAATTTTAAATGGTGCCCATGATTTCTAACCATATTCTTTTGAAATCATACAGCCAGACCTAGATGCAAAGGAAGTTAGGCAATGAAGTCACTGTGTGTACTGGAAGCAATAGATCGGAGTTTCACAGAGAGCTAGCCAATCTCTGCCACAGATACCACTCAAACACCAAGTACAGTGTCAACAAAATTGTCACATACATTGGGAAAGCCGAAAATCTATGTGACCCCCTTTACTATAATATTGTTTTTATTGCCATGGTCTGAAACCAAACTGGAAAGATCTCTGAGGTGCGTGGTTCCATAATAGCAAATTAAATGACCTAAAATATTTCCACAGTTGGTAATGATATCATTTGTTTAATCTACATCTCCCACAAGTATTAGAATATGACCTGATTTTAAGGGTTACTAATATCCATTAGATTGAACCCCCAGGAGTATTCATGTTGGCAAAAAAATTAACCCAAAGAAAATCATGCACATGTAGAGTTGGAAGCAAGGTGGGATTGGCTGTCTGCTGGATTGGGATTTGCTAGGAAGGCCTCAAGAGGAAGATAAGACCTTGAGCACATGCATCAGTGAGGGTTCCCACAGGAAACAAGTAACAGGAATCAGGGTCCCTTCAGAAGAGTTTGATAAAGAATGGTTCCCAAAGACAGAGAGAAGCCACAAGGGAGAGGGCAAGGTCCCAAGGTTATAACCATTTGACCACTTAAACTGTATGGACAGGGAAAGAAGATGTTCCACAAGTATATTCATTGAGAACAGCATGTGTAAAATTAAAAAAAGTTAAGTCCTTTGAGAAAGAGATTGAGAAATAAAGCATTTGCGGGGGTTATAGGATAGTCTATTCAGATGAAGTAGTTTTTTAGGTGAGCCTTGGAAAAGACTCGAATTATGACCAGAAAAAAAATAGCAGAAGAGCATCAGGAAGACATTACTTCTGTACATAATATTTTATTGAATTCACTATAAAAATAAATATGTGCCAAAGTTAAATATGAATCTAACAAGTCAACATGTTACACATGGAATTTGGTATCTCAGTTAAAAGCTGCATTCTGGAGGCAATACTCTGAGTTCAAATTCTGGCTCTGACTCTTAGCATCTCTATGTCTCGGCTTCCTCATTTATATGCATATTTTTTAATCGCAGATAAACTCAGCCACATCAGTGCCCACCTTCGAGGAGTGCCATAAGAATCACATGAGTAGGTCTGTGTGAAGTGCTGCAGACAGTGCTTGGAACGTGGTACATTTTGGATGAGTGATAATAATCATCTTTCAAGGCTATTCCCAGAAAAGCTTTTTTAAAATAATCATTTTATTGGGGGCTCTTACAACTCTTGCTATAATCCATCCATCAATCGTATCCATCATATGCATACATGTATTCCATCCATCTTTTCTAGACATTTACGTTCCATTGAGCCCTGTTCTTTTTATCCCTCCCTTCCCCTCCCCCACCCATCATGACCCCTTGATAGAGTATAGATTGTTAATTATTTTCATATCTCACACTGACTGCTGTCTCCCTTCCCCTCAGGTTTTTGTTGTTCTTCCCCCTTGGTTGGGGAGGTGTTCATGTGCCATTCATTGTGATTGGTGCCCCCCTCCCCCCTCCCTCTCCACCTCTGCCTCCTTCCCCCTACCTTTTTCTTATCTCTACTCCCACTGCTGTTTCTGGGTTCCATGTGTTGTGAGTTTTATCTCTTACCTATACCTATTTCGTGTTCCCATCTAGTCTAGATTGGAAAGTGGCATTGAGGTCATGATAGCATGGAGATGAGGAGGCCTCTAGGGATCAGAAATATATTGTGTGACCCGTTAATGCACTACTGCATCCTGGTTGACTCACCCCCTCGCTGCGACCCCTCTGTGGGGGAATGTTCCATTTCCCATAGATAGGCTTTGGGTCTCCACTCCAATCCCCCCTCCATTCTTCCTAGTGCATTTTTGTTTGTTTGCTTACTGTTTATGAATCTTCTGATGCCCATTGCCCAGTCTTGATGACACCTCACGATTGCACTGGCTGGTGTGTTCCTTTTATGTAGGCTTGTTGCTTCCCTGTTGGATGACCACTTGTTTAACTTCAAGCCTTCAAGACCCCAGACACTATATCTTTTAACAGCCGGGCATCATCCTCTGTCTTCACCACATCTACTTATGTACCCATTTTTGTCTTCAGTAATCATGTTTGGCAGCAGGGGAGTGGCGGGGGGAATCGCAGAATGCCAATTTGTTAAAACAAAGTGTTCTTATTTTGAGGGAAAGTATGAGTCAAGGTCCATCTTTGGCTTCAGTGTATTGCCTTATAAATATATGTACACATGTAAATACCACTACTGTTTTAGATTAATGTATTTACATAGGTGTACACCTCTCTTAATCTCCCTATCTATGCCTTTGCTTCATAGAGCTTGCCCCTGTTTCCTTTTGCTTCTCCTGCCATCACAAACCCCCTTCTTCCACCTCTTAGTGTTTTCTCTCCACTAACTTGGTGTTGCTCTAATACTGTTTCTCTACTCTCTCCTACATGCTGGTTCTGCTTCCCTAGTTGTTCCCCTGTCCATGATGCCATCCCTTTCTACACCCTTCACCCCACCTCTTCTTCCCCTCTACCTTTTTGGGTCATTGGCCCCATTGCCTTACACCCTGCCCCTCACTGGTTTCTCTCCCATGGAGCAGCGCATATAATTAGACAACCCATCCATGTCCTAGTCCGAACAATAAGAAGACATATGGTTGAAGAAAGAAAAGGAAGAAGAAAAAGATAAGGGGGGAGAATGGAAGGAAAAGGAAAAAATAAATCCTACATAGGTCCAGGTCTGTTTGCTGGTCCCTAGGAGACCCTCCCCCCTTGTCCTGAGGGAGATTCAGGGGCTTCTCCTTCTCACCTGAAGTGCATTCTTGGGACTCCTTGGCTCAGTCTTACTCCAATCGCTGATCTGTTATGCCCCCTTCCCACAATGTCTCCCTGCCGTGAGTGTCCCCATTATTGTCCCCTGGCTCCAGCTTTTTGTTTTTGTTTGTTTTTAAAGAAGGGTATCCTCAGCCTGATTAAAGCTCATCTTTGGGTGATACAATCTTTGGAAAGAGAGAGACAGCATTTCATAGGTGTCCTTTAACCCTGTCCATTTCTTTCATGTGTGGGTGCACGATCAATGGATCGAGGAGACCAGCAAACCTCTGATGAGAGCCCAAGCAACATTATTTTTGACATTCTTAACAATGAGCCATTTTTGTTCCAATTAGACTCTATTCTGAGGCTCACGTGTCATCTCACTGGGTTCAGAGCTTTTTGTTTTCTATTTTGCGCTTGTGCTCACAAAACATCAAGGCTGATGCAGTGCTCCCATCTGGTCCCTGGGCAGGCCTGGCTCTGCAGACAGCAGCACTGACCACAGGCAATGACCTGTGACCAATGACCCTGAGGCAGCCTTGGGAGGAGATCAGAATGTGTGGGGCCAGGGGAGCTGAACTCCTGTGGGTGACAAGGACCGCACCATGGTGGGTGACGGTCTGCTTCAGGGACACACATACAACATGACAGGGAGAATGGCTCACAAGGCAAATACCCCAAAGTCCAGGAACATGGAGCAAAGAAAGCTGTAGGGGAAAGAAATACTGGACCGATCTGAGAGTCAACTCAGAACGGAATGCACTGAGGACACAGGGCAGGGGTAGGTGATTTCAGTGTTACAACAAAAAAGGCAAGATCAGTAATATCCTGTCCTTATTGAAAATGCTGTTCTCTTGTGCACCTTAGGGGATTCATTTGGATTTTTAAAAGACACAGTATCACAATAAAGTTTTCTGAGTGTGTGGCACCCCTTTAATTTTGCACATCAGCAAGAGCCTGACTTGGCTCGCCCAGGCCCGGGCCAGCTGGCAGGAAGGGCTATTTGGAAAGAGGTGTCTTTAGAGTCAGCTGCAGTGGATGCAAGTGCTGTGCCGCCTCCAAGTCACCCAGACCCCCAGTGACGTTTGCTTGGTCCTTTCTTCCTGGTGTAAACCTCTCATTTGATCGGACAGCTTAGAGAGTCCCTGGTGCTCTCGGCTCCATCCCGTGGCGCACAGTCACGGGGGGTGGATTGGACGGCTCCTCGCGGCAGCTGCTGTGTATACGTGTGTGGGAATCACAGTTCACATGCCGCTGCTGTGTATACGTGTGCAGGAATCACAGTTCACTGCGCAAAGCCCGTGCGCTTTCGAGGCCTTCGTTTTCACAGGGGAGGTTCGGGAGCCGAGAGAAGCAAGGGCGCGAGGAAATGTAAGGTGTGGTGTGCTGTCGGGATTGGCCAGGTCAGCACGAGGGTGGGGCAGAATCACCAGTCTTTCCATTGGCAACCAACCTCTTCCCTGCGGTACCCGCCCGGCTCCTGAGAATGTCGCAAAGCTCCCTGGCTCGTGGGAAGCACTTCAAAGAGTCCATCAGGATAACGTGCTGACAGGAGCAACAGAGAGGGAAGGAAGGGGTGGGAGAGTGTTTTAGAGAAAGTCATGGAGGAGATGGGATGAAATCATTGTACAATTACGTAGCACAGTCCCTCACATTACAGGAGCCTTCATCAACGATCGTCATATAGGTGGCTCTGGGGCGGGGAGGTTACATTTGGGAAGGCCTGCTGGAACCAATTCACGTGGCTAGACGGCCACCTGAGAAGCGGAAACTCCAAGATTTTGAACAGTTCTGCTTCTAGGGGCACAGTGTAAAAGTGTTCCCAAACCAAGCCACACCTGAATCCTTCCTCATCCTGTCAATGAAAACTCGCAGTGGCATTCTGTAGGACTTGTGAGGCTGCACATCCATAAAGGCCCAAAGAGTCTCATTTTTCTCCCACTGAGGGACTGCTGGGTTTGAACTGCCAACCTCGCAGTCAGCAGTGCTGATAGCTATCTTCATCACCTGGTTCAGCAGCAAGACTTGGGCTGCCAAGAGGATAATGAGTGCACACAAAACAGTCTAAACTGCAAACTCCTCACCCCTTTCTTTAAGATGAACAGACATTATAGCAAGAAATCTTAAACAGAAATAATTCCTCCCCATCCCACCCCACCTCACCTCTGTCTTGTCCAACTGCTTCAGTCAGGGGCCAATTATGTTTGCAGCACCTCGGAATGGCACTCTGCACCTCATCTGGCTCCCTATGGGCTGGTGCCTGAGGACAAGTACTCCCTTGGTCCCACCTCCCTATGTCTCTGGATGCCTTTGTACTTGAGGAAGAACTTGGGCCCATTAGGGTTGAGCAGAAAGGGACTCTGTGGCCTCCTCCACAAAGTGGTGCCCAGGGCACATGCCCAGCCCACCATACCTTATACACTCCTTGAGATAGTTAAGGGTTATTGTGCCAAGCTGGCCAATAAACACATGTGGGGTTAATTGAAGGGTAGAGAGATAAATGGCTCAGTGAGCCTCAACTTTCTAGTTCTCGGGTCTCTTGTCTTCTGATGAGTAGAAACAGGATGCAGCTGCCTTAGTCAGTTCCCTGCTTCAGCTGGCAAGGCTCACTTCCTGCAACACATCCTTGAGCAGAAGTCATATGGACTTATCCCAATGTAGCTCTGGGGGCTGGAGCAGTCACGTGGAGACCCCTGCCAGTGCTAAGGTGCTTACACACTCACGATTCGGCTTTCCTCCTGCATTTGGCCTCATTGTGTGTGTTTTGTGAGATGGAGGAGACTTTGTGGATCAGTGTCGGACATGTGGGCTAATGTTGGACTTGTGCACTTAGGTTGGGATGCTTTCCTGATGTGCACTTCCTCTTTGTATAAAACTCTCTCTTCTGCATATGTTTGTGGATTTGTTTCTCTAATGTACCCAGACTAACACACTCTTCTTTCTAAGAGCATGAAGATCTCTGACCCTGAAAATCAAAACAAGGTTGTTGCCTAAAAGAAAAGGGGGACAAAATGTCACCCTACTTTCCTTCTGTAGGGCACACACTTGGGCTTCATCCTGTTCACCACAGAGCGAACAGAGAACAAGTCAGAAAATATAATGATTAAAATTAAATTTTAAAAAACAGAACAAGTCAGAGCAGAGCTAGAAAACAGCCCCCGGGCACGTGGCAGCCTGAAGTAGGCCAGACTCCTGTCAGGAGCAGCTGTCCAGCAGGAAACAGGAAGCATCAGTGAGGGTGCCTCCTGAGACTGAGACTTGGGGGACAGCACACTGGCAGTGCAGTGGACCTTGGCACATCTTCCCACGGTCCTGCAGGGCACATTCAGCCTGGCCTGCTGGCAGGGCCCTTGGCCAACGCTCTGGGTGCAATTTTCCTGGCATTTCGCCAACTCATTTCATGGTATTTGATTTCCAAGTGAAGTAGCATGTACAGAGAGAAGTGAGTGCTTCCTCTCCTTCGTCTGGACTTCTCATGCTCGTTAAAAACAAAATGAAGGAAAAGAAAAAAAAGTTCTGCCCAGGTTAGAAGCAGCAGGGCTCAGAAAGGCATTACAGTTGCTAGTGCAAGGAGAAAGCAGGGGATTTCTACCTTCCTAATCTCTAGAGGCTTATTGGGTTGAAGTGAAGGTAACTGAACGAGGTCCTGGACCATCCTGACCCCATGTTGCCCACCATCACTGGAAGTTTCCCAAAATGACTGGAGTTCTTCCCTCCTTTGTGTTTTTGTGCCCTCTGTTCAATATGTAGGTTCCTGCTTTCTGTGCTACTAACACTGTTCCCTTCTTCAAAACTCAGGTGAGGACACACCCATGATCATGTCCTCGCTCCCCCACCCTCAAAGAAGCTGGTAGCGAGGCGGGGGAGGAGGGTGTCTTTTCTGTGTGTTTGGTTGAGGATCCTTTCCATTCATTCCATTCATGTGTGCCGAGTCCCTCCCTGGGTGCCAGGAACTATTCTAATTGCTAGAAATACATCAAATGGTTCAAGAGACAAGCATCCCAAAGTCCAGGGGCACTTGAGCAGAGAGGTGTGGTGGAAGAAAAATGTCTGAAGCATCGGAGAGTCGACACAGAACTAAATGCACTGAGAGTACCAGCCAGGGGAGACTGTAGATAATGCACTTTAAATAAAGGCAGGATCGGTGCCGAGAGCTCCATTCTACAGGGCAGAGGACAATAAACACGGAAGCAATTAGATGGCTGTCCAGTGGAAAATTAAGAGTGTAGCAGTAATGGGAGGGCATGGGTACTGTTTCAGAGGGGGTGATCAGGCATGGAGTCTTTAATAAGATGCAGTTGAGCAGAGACCTGAGACAGCAGGGGGGCAAGCCACATTAATATGTGCACCAAGGAGGTTCCCGCAAGGAGTCCAAGATGAGGACTAAGCCAGGAAGAGAGAAGAGAGGGAGAGGACAGGGGAAATTACTAGGGTCACTGCCCTCAGAGCCTGTTGTTAGGCCTGCCTGTTCTACCAGGAACAAGATGAGAAGCCACACACGGGTTTGAGCAAAGGCTTAGCCCAGTTGGACTTGCACATTACAGATTCCCCTGACTCCTGAGTGAGGACTCGGGGTTTACATAGCATACAACTCAAGAGCTCAACCGTGCAACCATATCAAGGAGGTTGTATAAGCATTGCCACATCAATTTTAGGACATCCCTCCCCCCTGTGGTGACATTGCCTTTAAAGTGTATTGCACAATCACAATCCATTCTAGTGCTCCCTCCCCAAATCCCTGTTCCTATCATCTACCCCACCCCCAGCCCTGCATTCCCTACATCCCCCGGTAGCAGTTATTCTCATTATGCATCCTTACCTCCTGTGCATCACCCTGGGAGACCCAACAGAAAATGGCAAAAAACAAAATCGCACTAAGATGGTATGAATAAAATCATATTAGTTCAAAAACAAAAATGCAAATATGAATAATACATAAGAAGGAAAATACCCCCATCAACATTCAAAAAGCCAGGGAAGAAATTTCTGCCATGCAACCAGTAAGAGATACTTGCCCCAAGTATAAAGTTACCAGACGTGGGACAGTCCTGATTCTAAATGATTTTTCCCACTAGGCAACAGTGGGTGAACGGGAAGGGAATATACCCCCTCTACACCCCCACCTCCCCACCCCTGGGCAATGGTGTCCTGCTTTACCAATGTTAAAATCTGGTCACTTTACCCAAGTACTAAGTCACTAAGTGCGTCTATAGGGTGGCCAACTGGCCAAATGTCAAGCTGGATGCAGCGTAATCAAACTTACAGTGATCTCTGCCTGATAGTAAGGCTGTTTGAGACTCTTGCCTGTGTGACTTGCTGACCAGATACTGTGCAGATGGGTTTGGGACTCTCACCGCCCCTCATAGCCTTTCACAGATTGAGTGTTCTTCATTTTAGCTCTGATGTTCTTCTCTTCTCCATATCCATGCTTTGTAATTGTCATCTCTGGGTCACACAAGCTGGTGTGCTTCTTCTGTGTGGACTTGATTGACTTCTTGCTTAATTGGCAGCTTGTTTGACTACAACAATGGCTGATTTCTGAAAACACAATACCAGGCTTTCCCACCAAGGTACCTGCAGGTAGCTGCAACCTCCAACTAGGTGATCAGCAGTCAAGTGTATTGATTATTTGCAATACCCAGGGATTTTATAAACAGATTGGGCAAGAATAAAGGTAACCAGAGAAAGGTGTAAAAGTAATTAGAAGACTGCTCAAATCACTGGGTGGGGGGGGGGGGAAGGGGTATCATGGTTTGACAATGGCTAAGTCTAAGGTCATAGCTGATGGGAAAGGAGGATGAGAATAACTTGGTCCTGGGCTGAGCCCTGGTGGCGTCGTGGTTGTGCGCGGGACTGCGGCCCACTGGGATGGAGGTTCGATTCCAGCTCCACGGAGCAAAGGCTGAGCCCCCTACTCCCACCACCTGAGGGCAGTGATGCCCCCCCCCCCAAAAAAAAACAAACCAAAAAAAATAACTTGGTCCTGAGGGTGGAGATGATGGAATTTCCTGGTAGATAAACTGTGAAAGGTGAGCAACACAGAGAAGACAAGGATGCACCCAAGGTTCGCAGATATTTATTGCACACCTCACATCCCTTGTTACCCATGTCCCACGGTACTTGCCTTCCTGCGTGGTGCTTGTGGTTTCCCTGGGCCCCCTCTAGAGCAGTGGTTCTCAGCCTTCCTAATGTCATGGTCCTTTAATGCAGTTCCTCATGTGGTGGTGGCACCCCCCACGCCAACCATAAAGTTATTTTTGTTGCTACTTTATAGTTATAATTTTGCTACTATTATGAATCGGGTGACCCCTGTAAAGGGGTCATTCAACCCCCAAAGGGGTCACGACCCACAGGTTGAGAACTACTGTCCTAGAGCCTACACTTATGAGGCTGTCCTCTAGGGCTTGTCATAGTCAGCTGCAGAGCATCGGATACGCTGCATGCATGATGTGGACAAGAAATACTTGAAAGTGGGTAAAAGGAGGAAAGACTTTCAGAAGGAATTAGTCAGCCCTGGTTCTTTCCCTTAAGTGTTCAATGCTAACGGCAAGGTCAGCAGTTCGAACCCGCCAGCCTCTTCTGAGGAGGAAGTTGAGCCCGTCTGCTCCTGTAAAGATGTGTAGTCTTGACAACGGCACACAGGGTCCCTATGAGTCAGAATCTGCTCCATGGCAGGGCGGGGGAGGGGTATTGTTTGGTTTGGACTTTGGAACCCTAGACCGAGTACTTTGAACTGGGCAAGCCATTCTCAAG